>JASJUZ010000393.1:0-22677 GCA_037159825.1 Tupiocoris notatus | reverse complement strand
CCTAACCAGCCCTAACCAGCCCTAACCAGCCCTAACCAGCCCTAACCAGCCCTAACCCAGCCCTAACCAGCCTAACCAGCCCTAACCAGCCCTAACCAGCCCTAACCAGCCCTAACCAGCCCTAACCAGCCCTAACCAGCCCTAACCAGCCCTAACCAGCCCTAACCAGCCCTAACCAGCCCTAACCAGCCCTAACCAGCCCTAACCAGCCCTAACCAGCCCTAACCAGCCCTAACCAGCCCTAACCAGCCCTAACCAGCCCTAACCAGCCCTAACCAGCCCTAACCAGCCCTAACCAGCCCTAACCAGCCCTAACCAGCCCTAACCAGCCCTAACCAGCCCTAACCAGCCCTAACCAGCCCTAACCAGCCCTAACCAGCCCTAACCAGCCCTAACCAGCCCTAACCAGCCCTAACCAGCCCTAACCAGCCCTAACCAGCCCTAACCAGCCCTAACCAGCCCTAACCAGCCCTAACCAGCCCTAACCAGCCCTAACCAGCCCTAACCAGCCCTAACCAGCCCTAACCAGCCCTAACCAGCCCTAACCAGCCCTAACCAGCCCTAACCAGCCCTAACCAGCCCTAACCAGCCCTAACCAGCCCTAACCAGCCCTAACCAGCCCTAACCAGCCCTAACCAGCCCTAACCGGCCCTAACCGGCCCTAACCGGCCCTAACCGGCCCTAACCGGCCCTAACCGGCCCTAACCGGCCCTAACCGGCCCTAACCGGCCCTAACCGGCCCTAACCGGCCCTAACCGGCCCTAACCGGCCCTAACCGGCCCTAACCGGCCCTAACCGGCCCTAACCGGCCCTAACCGGCCCTAACCGGCCCTAACCGGCCCTAACCGGCCCTAACCGGCCCTAACCGGCCCTAACCGGCCCTAACCGGCCCTAACCGGCCCTAACCGGCCCTAACCGGCCCTAACCGGCCCTAACCGGCCCTAACCGGCCCTAACCGGCCCTAACCGGCCCTAACCGGCCCTAACCGGCCCTAACCGGCCCTAACCGGCCCTAACCGGCCCTAACCGGCCCTAACCGGCCCTAACCGGCCCTAACCGGCCCTAACCGGCCCTAACCGGCCCTAACCGGCCCTAACCGGCCCTAACCGGCCCTAACCGGCCCTAACCGGCCCTAACCGGCCCTAACCGGCCCTAACCGGCCCTAACCGGCCCTAACCGGCCCTAACCGGCCCTAACCGGCCCTAACCGGCCCTAACCGGCCCTAACCGGCCCTAACCGGCCCTAACCGGCCCTAACCGGCCCTAACCGGCCCTAACCGGCCCTAACCGGCCCTAACCGGCCCTAACCGGCCCTAACCGGCCCTAACCGGCCCTAACCGGCCCTAACCGGCCCTAACCGGCCCTAACCGGCCCTAACCGGCCCTAACCGGCCCTAACCGGCCCTAACCGGCCCTAACCGGCCCTAACCGGCCCTAACCGGCCCTAACCGGCCCTAACCGGCCCTAACCGGCCCTAACCGGCCCTAACCGGCCCTAACCGGCCCTAACCGGCCCTAACCGGCCCTAACCGGCCCTAACCGGCCCTAACCGGCCCTAACCGGCCCTAACCGGCCCTAACCGGCCCTAACCGGCCCTAACCGGCCCTAACCGGCCCTAACCGGCCCTAA
This sequence comes from Tupiocoris notatus, assembly GCA_037159825.1. Classification (NCBI taxonomy): domain Eukaryota; kingdom Metazoa; phylum Arthropoda; class Insecta; order Hemiptera; family Miridae; genus Tupiocoris; species Tupiocoris notatus. Next base: position 21,052 of record JASJUZ010000393.1, on the reverse strand, counting down.
CCGGCCCTAACCGGCCCTAACCGGCCCTAACCGGCCCTAACCGGCCCTAACCGGCCCTAACCGGCCCTAACCGGCCCTAACCGGCCCTAACCGGCCCTAACCGGCCCTAACCGGCCCTAACCGGCCCTAACCGGCCCTAACCGGCCCTAACCGGCCCTAACCGGCCCTAACCGGCCCTAACCGGCCCTAACCGGCCCTAACCGGCCCTAACCGGCCCTAACCGGCCCTAACCGGCCCTAACCGGCCCTAACCGGCCCTAACCGGCCCTAACCGGCCCTAACCGGCCCTAACCGGCCCTAACCGGCCCTAACCGGCCCTAACCGGCCCTAACCGGCCCTAACCGGCCCTAACCGGCCCTAACCGGCCCTAACCGGCCCTAACCGGCCCTAACCGGCCCTAACCGGCCCTAACCGGCCCTAACCGGCCCTAACCGGCCCTAACCGGCCCTAACCGGCCCTAACCGGCCCTAACCGGCCCTAACCGGCCCTAACCGGCCCTAACCGGCCCTAACCGGCCCTAACCGGCCCTAACCGGCCCTAACCGGCCCTAACCGGCCCTAACCGGCCCTAACCGGCCCTAACCGGCCCTAACCGGCCCTAACCGGCCCTAACCGGCCCTAACCGGCCCTAACCGGCCCTAACCGGCCCTAACCGGCCCTAACCGGCCCTAACCGGCCCTAACCGGCCCTAACCGGCCCTAACCGGCCCTAACCGGCCCTAACCGGCCCTAACCGGCCCTAACCGGCCCTAACCGGCCCTAACCGGCCCTAACCGGCCCTTGAACGGCCTTTTTCACCCGGCCCTTGACCGGCCTTTTTCACCCGGCCCTTGACCGGCCTTTTTCACCCGGCCCTTGACCGGCCTTTTTCACCCGGCCCTTGACCGGCCTTTTTCACCCGGCCCTTGACCGGCCTTTTTCACCCGGCCCTTGACCGGCCTTTTTCACCCGGCCCTTGACCGGCCTTTTTCACCCGGCCCTTGACCGGCCTTTTTCACCCGTCCCTTGACCGGCCTTTTTCACCCAGACCTTGACCGGTTTCTTTACCTTTACCTTGACCGGCCTTTTTAACCTGGCCCTTGACTGGCCTTTTTCACCCGGCCCTTGACCGGCCTTTTTTACCCGGCCCTTGACCGGCCTTTTTCACCTGGCCCTTGACCGGCCTTTATTACCCGGCCCTTGACCGGCTTTTTTTACTCGGCCCTTGACCGGCCTTTTTCACCCGGCCCTTGACCGGCCTTTTATACCCGGCCCCTGACCGACCTTTTTCACCCGGCCCTTGATCGGCCTTTTTTACTCGGCCCTTGACCGGCCTTTTATACCCGGCCCCTGACCGGCCTTTTTCACCCGGCCCTTGACCGTTTATTTACCTGGCCCTTGATCGGCCTTTTTTACCCGGCCCTTGACCGGCCTTTTTTACACGGCCCTTGACCGGCCTTTTTAACCTGGCCCTTGACTGGCCTTTTTTACCCGGCCCTTGACCGGCCTTTTTTACCCAGCCCTTGACCGGCCTTTTTTACCCGGCCCTTGACCGGCCTTTAACCGGCCCTTGACCGGCCTTTAACCAGCCCTTGATCGGCCTTTAACCGGCCCTTGACCGGCCTTCAACCGGCCCTTGACTTCCCTTTACCGGCCCTTGACCGGCATTTAACCGGCCCTTGACCGGCATTTAACCGGCCTTCAACCGGCCCTTAGCCGGCCTTTAACTGGCCCTCAACCGGCCCTAACCTGCTGTGCTCTTTCATTGTCGTCATAATATTTGGGCTGTTGTCGGCCACTCACGACGCGCCTTCATCCTTATTCACTTTCCTCTTCCATCCATTTATGCACCGTTTCTAATTCAAATGTGTCTGCCCCCCTTTTTTCCCCCCCTTAATTGCACAGCAGGCCACCTAGCCTCCGGGGACGTGGAGGCCTGGAATCACTTTGATGCTCATTGTTTCTTTCATTTCTTTGTTGCAGCGTAACCGTCGTCGCAGAGTCGCAGTTGTCGCCATGCCGTTGTTCTTGCAGTGCCGCCGTCGCCGCGCAATTGCCGTCGGCCCTTGACCGGCCTTTTTCACCCGGCCCTTGACCGGCCTTTTTAACCTGGCCCTTGACCGGCCTTTTTAACCTGGCCCTTGACTGGCCTTTTTACCCGGCCCTTGACCGGCCTTTATTACCCAGCCCTTGACCGGCCTTTTTTACCCGACCCTTGACCGGCCTTTAACCGGCCCTTGACGGGCCTTTGACTGGCCCTTGACCGGCCTTTAACCAGCCCTTGATCGGCCTTCAACCGGCCCTTGACCGGCCTTCAACCGGCCCTTGACTTCCCTTTACCGGCCCTTGACCGGCATTTAACCGGCCCTTGACCGGCATTTAACCGGCCCTTGACCGGCATTTAACCGGCCCTTGACCGCCCTTTAACTGGCCCTTGACAGGCCTTTAACCGGCCTTCAACCGGCCCTTAGCCGGCCTTTAACTGGCCCTCAACCGGCCCTAATCTGCTGTGCTCTTTCATTGTCGTCATAATATTTGGGCTGTTGTCGGCCACTCACGACGCGCCTTCATCCTTATTCACTTTCCTCTTCCATCCGTTTATGCACCGTTTCTAATTCAAATGTGTCTGCCCCCCTTTTTTCCCCCCCTTAATTGCACAGCAGGCCACCTAGCCTCCGGGGACGTGGAGGCCTGGAATCACTTTGATGCTCATTGTTTCTTTCATTTCTTTGTTGCAGCGTAACCGTCGTCGCAGAGTCGCTGTTGTCGCCATGCCGTTGTTCTTGCAGTGCCGCCGTCGCCGTGCAATTGCCGTCGCCGCAGGGTTGTCACCGCGCAGTAACGGGCCCTAACCTGCTTTCCGCCATGTTTGTCTTCCGGTTGTACCTAGGCTGTGTAGTCCATACCAACCATTCTGTTGCTTTATTCATTGCGCTTCCGTTGTTTTCTGTTCAGGTAATGGCCTCTTGCTGGACAACAGGTTGCCCCGCCCTGTCCGGTTTTTGCCATGGTCAATAATAATTGCCATGCCCGGGCTGGTTCTCGTAGCGGCACAGTTTTTACAGGCCTATTTCAAATTGGTTTCCTGCAGGTTTCATTAGTTTCCATTCTGTAAGGGTACATTCACCTCGTGTGTGTGGAAAATTGTAGCTATTTAAAATTCAGATCCATATTGTACTTTTTTTTCAATTGCTTTATTCCTTCATTAGATAATCCAGACAGCGGCAAAGGCCCTTCGCCTCGCTTCCGGTGCCAGCGCGGCGCACGTTTCAAACTTCATGTAGGGCTGGTTTTATTTTTCATGGCATGTAGAATCTGAATATCCAATAAAAGAGCTGCAAATTATTGTAATGTGGTAGGTATATTATTCCTTCGCTTCAATAATGATTTAGGAAGACTATCCATTTGCGCAGGTAATTATTTCGAACATTTCTGAACAATCCCACCGAAAAACAGATGGTAACTATCGGGGAAAAATCCGTACCTACCAACTATTGTAATTTTAATCATTTTTAATTTTTTCAATTTCCTAATTAAAAGCTAAAGTTATTGCCTAACGATACAGCTGGAGAGAGTGTTTGATGACCATTCCAATGAGTATAGAACGATTTTTATAGCTCCGAGAACTCTCGAGTTATACCCTCATGCCAGTTTTTTGACAATAGCGTATCCCTACATAATTTTAAAAATATGGTCAAATCTGAGCTAGCCGAAAATCCTGTACAGATTAACCTTCAATTTCCTTGTAATTTGTGCGTTGTGAGAGCGATACCTAGAAATAGTAGTTTAATTTTAATGAAATTTGTATCATTTCTGAACGTTTGTACATGCCTGATGACAGAGTAAAATTTTTATTATAGAATATTTCTGTGTAAAAAGGAAGAGAGGACCATACGGTCCTATTTTGTACACAGATTTTTTAATAAGCTAACGTTGTTGTTCATTCTTTCACGCGCCATTATTTATTACCTATCTTGTTCAAGTTGTTCAATTTCAAAATCAATATACCAGTTCTTCCGTAATCAAGTTATTAAATACCCATTATCAAGCCTTCAAAGTTACAACAAACTGGCGACGAGGTGAATTAGATTTTTTCGGTTTCCTTGGGAAGCAATCGGTGTGTTTGTGACGCGCGTATTCAAGACTGTCCCGACCAGAGCCGACGCGACGGTGAGCTGTACCTATCCATTTCATTTTTGATACGTCCGACACCATTTCTCTTATTTTTTCCACTCTCTTCAATCAAAAATGGCCGCGGAGCAGTTCGCACTGTTACTAACAGCGTTAAATAATGATAGTCAAAACCGGGTTATCGAAACTCTAGGGTGGGCTAGCGTTGGCATTGAAAATTATCTACAGTTAAAAGGTGTTTCGATTGATCATCAAGTCTGCCAACAGATTTTCCTCAACTCGGTCGGATCAACTCATTATCAACTTCTGGTTTCACTGCTTGCGCCAAACGATCCAAAAACGTCAACATATTTGGAGGTCATAAATGCGCTTGAAAAACACCTTTGTCCAACTCGCAATATTTTACTTGCTCAGCATAAATTTTTTGCTATTTATCAAAAGTCGAATCATTCAATCGCTGACTTTGTCGTTGAATTGCGGCGTGATATTAATGAATGCGCGTTTGTATCGCCATGCGAATGTAAAGTGAGCCTATCAAACCATGTTCCTTCAAGCTCAGTTGCTCAGTTCATTCGAGGGCTGTGTGATAATACCAATCGAAAATCGATTCTTCAGTCCGATTTGCGTGAGTTCGACGAAGTGGTAAAGAAAGCAGTTGCAGTCGAGGCATCGAAAACCGATAGTCGAGAAATAGCTTCAAAGCAACCGTCAACAAGCAACGCGGAGGTTCATAAAACTTCGAATTTTCGACCGTCTTCGCGAAATTCATTCAATTCAAAATCGACATTTCGTTCAATAAGTCAATCAAGTAGCCACTCGCATCGATCAAACTCAGGTTTCAAACCGCGATCAGGTCTCGATTACCGAAAACTCGGTATCGATGGCTTGTGTCTTCGATGTGGGAAACCACATAAAGCCACCGACCACCGACTGTACACTGTACACTGGACAATGTGCGATAGCAGTTAGCGTTAGCAGTTAGCCGGCACTAATGCCATCGACGATCGACCATGGCGTCGGCTAACTGCTAACTGCTATCGCACTTTTACTCAACGATTCTGCTTTCGCCACTTTCATTCAATGACTGGCCGGTGGCTGTTGTTACTGTTATCTTCTCGTTTAAAGCCACATATTATTGAGGATATCGTTGGGAAATTGCATGATCATCATCAAAATAAATTTATACACGTGTTTAATGATTCAATTACCATCCTTGTGATGCTCTTCAGCAAAGTTGTGCTAGATTTCCATTTTTAAACGTTACCCAACTATATAGCGGGGAAGGAGGCATCCACCATGTCATGATTGTAAAATTTAACAAGCCGCCAATCGCGTGTCTTTTTTTGTCATTTTATTTATTGACTATATTTTTGACAAACCAAAAATTTAAATATGAAAAATAAAAATAGCAGTAACAGAAAGAAACAGAAACAGGAACAGGTGCCATCATCATTGCAAACGTAAAGGAACTGTTGTTCTACAACACAATGTCATTAATTTCTAATCTGCTAACTGCTAACGCTATTTGCGAACGCTATCCGGTATCCCATCAGAAACGATAACGTCGATAACAGTTGAAGGCAAGCGGCCGGCTGCGGGAAGTGGAAGCGGTCAGAAAGCGGTCTCCACAGATAACAGAATAGACAGTCAATAACAGGTAGCAGATTGACAGCAGAAAGCAGATCGAAAACAGAACGAGGCAAAATAACAGAAAGGAGAAATAGCAGTTAGCAGTTCAAATTCAAAGCGTATGTGTTGTTTTCCATTTTAACTGCCCTGGCTGCTTGTGGTCATGTCGGGCATCGACGTTTACTATAGTCGCAAGTCAACTGCGAGATTTTCGTTAGCATATTTATCTTCGTAATTTTTCATGGAATAAATGTTTTAAAACATTCTTAAGGGGAAAATACTGGATGAAAAAATGTGGAAATGTTTTGTTTGTGGAGATATTGTTCCGTTATTATTTAACTGTTAATCTGCAAAATGAATAACTGTTCGTTCGTTATTTCTCGTTAACATGTTATTTTTAACTGTTATCGAAATAACGCCCACCTCTACTGTACAGTTGATCGCAACAAACTTCGATGTACATCCTGCGATCGTACGGGTCATGTGAAAAGAGTTTGTCTTCGAATTTTGCTGCCCCCAGGGAATGGATCTTCCAATCGTTCAACAGGAGATAATACAAACACAGACATTTTCAGAAATTACGCTCTCATTTTTGAACAAAAAGTTGGTAGAGTACCCAACATCAAGTGCAGTTTACATCTTCGAGAAATGGAAATGGAATCATTACAAAAATTGATCACAGTGAATGGGGATCTCCATTTTTAGTCATTGTGCCAAAACCAGACGGAACCGTCCGACTTTGCGTCGACTACAAAACAACTACAGTCAATCCCCAGCTACCGACTGCTCGATATCCGATTAGGCGAATTGAAGTCTACAGGGATCATCATACTTTTGCCGCTTGGATTTATTCAAGGCATATCTCCACATCGAAATGGATTGTAATAGCCGTGCAATTCAAACGATTTCAACCTATCGGGGTACGTACTTGATGAACCGTTTTATCATTTAGCATAAAAACGGCCCCCAGCGAATTCAACAGAATTTTAGACCAAATTCTTCAAGGACTCGATGGCACGATTTCATATTTTGGTGATGATAATTGTTCATGGCCGTACGCTAGAAGAATGTCAGCACCGCCTGCTACAGCGCCTCAATCATCTGAGAAAATGTGATCCTCAACTAAACAAAAATAAATGCGAATTTTTCAAAAGGGAAATTAAAATATCTGGGTCATACAATTCGCGAAAATAAAATTCTCAAATCATCAGAAAAAATTAAAGCCATTATTGACATGCCTCGACCATCAAACTTAGACGACGTACGCCGTTTTGTAGGTCTAATAACGCACTATGCTAGATTCATCCATCGACCGCGTTCTCAACCAAAAGATTCATCAAATATGTGTTTCAACTATCAACCACATTTCAAACTACAACATCACAGCCGATGCTATTGCTGTGGAAACCGATATAGACGAAATCCTGTAAAAAATCAAAATTTAACTCATCAACGGGAAATCTACAGATTTGGACTCTACACTTGATGCGGGAGTTCTCTTCAAAGGTCAACGAGTAGTTAAGTACTCCAAAATCACTGCAACCAGCGATTCTTCAAGAACTTCACGAAACGCACATAGGCGTGTCGAAAATGAAACAACTTGCACGACGATATTGTTCATTCTTCATTGACGGGAATCGATCGCGACATCGAACGTCTCGTGCGATCATGTGAAGCCTGTGCCGAAATCAAGAAAAATCCTTCTAAAGCTCCACTTCATTCATGGGAAGAACCAACAGAAAATTGGGATCTTCGCACGGCACTTGAACTAAACTCCAATCGATAGCTTCTTATCGATGAAATAAATCTATGCTTATCTTTCGAGTGGAGTGATTAAATCGAACCGGTTTAGTCGATATAGGTTTTTGTCGCTATTTTAGAAATAGTACAAAATAGTACGTTGACTCATCTCTTTCCAGTTTTCTCAGGCCGCAAGAGATCGAAATTTAATCTCTTGAAGTTCACTGAGAGAACTGGATAACATCGATTCTTCAGAGAGAACTGACATTATCTGACAAATTTGTATAAAGGGGAAATAGAAGTAATGATCAAAGGTGTAGTACAAGTTTGTTTTATTTAGAATAAACAAATATCATACAGTATCACAAAAATCGTTCTGATTAGCGAAAGTTTGTTCATTCTAATGTACTTACAATAATATAAAAATAGCAGGTAGATGAAATGCCGAATATTAAAATATTAAGTGAACATTATCTAGGTTGGTGAGTCATAAAAAAAGTGATTTATGAAATAAAATTATTCGTAGTACGGATGTACAGTATCACGTTTGATAATTATTTTTGAACAATTAAAAGTCGGTACCTAACGTTAAAATAATTTTAAAAAGCAAGAAAAAAACATGAAACAATTCCAATAGTGCTACGATAATGGGACAATTATAAAAATGGAAAGCGCTCCAGAAAAGTTGATTTTAAGCAATGCAATGAAAAGTCCATTGCTACATAAATATATATTCATTGATGTTTGAGGATTCTCGATTTACGCGTTCCAACGTCTAATTGGGCCACCGAGTGCCAAATTGCAAACCTGAAAAAGAGGTAATATTATGGAACTGATTTCAGAGAAAGAATAACTGGCGTATCCACACACTGTTTTAGTTGTGATATTTGCATTCTACAAGCTGTGACAATTGACTTGACAGAAAATTATTGATTACCTTCCTGCATCTAAGGGAAACCCACTGAAATTTTCATTAGAGTGCGTTGCTGACTGTATCAGGCAATCCTTCGTACAGCAATTCCTCACTCATTCCTGAAATACAAAACAGAGAATTAGGTTTCTACTCGTCTCATACATTGCAGTTACCTCATATGCATGCGATAGAGTTAACTGACCTACATATCGAATTAGCCCTTATCCTGACACAACTAGAATTAAATATTTTTTTTCTCTTAAATCGCTTCTGAGGGTCCTAAATAACCTAAAAAAAGCTTAAAAAATATACATACCTACCTACATAATTATGAATACCTAGTAGAATAATGCGCTACTAATTTCAATTATTGACGTAATCAAAATTTCGAGTACTGTATTATTTCACATGAACTTATCTCACAGGGAAAAAAATTAAAATGGATGCACGCTTTGCATCGCTAAGAAGGAAAAAACGCTGCAAATGATTGTACAGTGGTTTATTGTTCCTTCACTTTGATTTAGGAAGACAAATTATTTGTGATAGTAATTATTCCAAACATTTTTTGGTGACGTTCCCACCGAAAAACAGATTGGTAACTATCGGGGAAAATTCCGTAGCAACTATTGTAATTTTAATCATTTTCGTTTTTTTCTTAATTTCCTAATTCAAAACTAAATTTTTTGCCAAACGGTACAACTGGAGAGAGTGTTTGACGACCATTCCAATGAGTATAGAATGACTTTTATAGCTCCAAGAACTCTCGAGTTATACCCTCATGTCAAATTTCTGAAAATCTCCCAAATTCAACACAAAAGCTGTGATAACTCGAGAACCAATGAAGCTATCTACCCCGCGATGGTCACATTCGATTCAGAGTCCCAAAATCTATAGAATTTGATACCAGGTACACTTTTTTCTGAAAAACCTTGGAAAATATGAATTTTCTCCCCCTCTAAAATATCCTTGAAATTGAGATACAAGTTGGTTCATGAATTGGGCCATCGCAGGACCAAGATTGATTTTTGGTGAAAATTTCAAGAATTTAGCTATTCTGGTTTGGCCGGAAAAGTGTTGACGGCGTACGGCGGACAGACAGAATTTTGGTTTATTATTCAATAATAAACCATTGTAATCGCCCAATAAAAAAAAAATTATAACCCCCTCAAAATTAGTTTTTTTACGTTTCAAGGCACGTAGAATCCGAATATCCAATAAACAAAAATTCTGTCTGTCCGCCGTAAAAATTTAGTTTTCAATTAGGAAATAAAGAAAAATATAGGGATGTGCGATACTTATCGATATGGGTAAAGTATCGCGTATTTCCTTTCGATACTGGGTACTATTGGTATCGAATCTTGCCTTTCGATACTACTACCGGTATCGATACTTTTTTCAGTATCGGAAAAAGTACCCAAATGGAGACTGAAGTATAATAATTTAACTTGAATTAGGTATTTACTTCTTTTAAGTCACTGAGGTGGGAAAAAAGAAGGGGAAACTTGGTATTATAAAGGGAAAATTTTGCCTAGCTGGAGGTAATTCTTAAACAGTCGTGTGGTCACACTGCTTACCTTCATAGGGATTATCTCAAATCCCGCTTGTTGGTACTAGGGATGGCTCGTTCCACCTTTTTCAAGTAACCGTTCCAGACGTTCCGTTCCTACATTGGAACGGGTACCTATTTTTTTTTGTTCCGTTCCGTATCGTTCCGTTTAGTTTGTTTATGTTTATACTTCTAACTACCGAAATTCTTAGAACCCTTATTCTTAGAAGCAGAGGACAATCGTTGTTTTAGCCATAATTCGCATTGTCTCTATTCAGTTATATTATATTTTTTCCTTCAATTCCTATTGAACCAAGACACTGTTTGTGTTTTTGCCTATTATATTTTTAAATTATTGAGGGAAAAAATTAATGAAACAAAATTATTAGAAAATTAAAGTGAATAGACTGGACATAAAAAGGTAAAGTTCAATACGCGGCCGGGGTCAGTCAAGGAAGAAGGTAGGAAATGAGACGAGGAACGAAAAAACTATGAATACCGAATCGCCCATGATCTTTGACTGTTCCTAATCGTTTCTATAAAAGTACCCATATGATCCAATACTTGTAGGTATCGAATACTTGCTTCCGATACTTGAATAGTATCGCATACTTCTTTCAATACTAGTATCGGGTACAGGTATCGGGTATTGTAAAGTATCGCACATCCCTAGAAAAATAAAATTGATTAAAATTACAATACCTAGTTGCTACGGATTTTTCCATGGGAACGTCAAAATTGTTCGGAATAATTACTATCACAAATGGATAGTCTTTCTAAATCAATATTGAAGCGAAGGAATAATAAACCTGTGTACTATCATTTGTAACGTTTTTATTGGATATTCGGATTCTACATGCCTTGAAACGTAAAACCTCAAATTTTGAGGAAGGGTTATGACATTTTTTTTCTTAGGCGATTGCAATGGTTTATTATGAATAATAAACTAAAACATCAAGGAGCCAATCCAGTTCGCCATAATTAGTGAACTTGATAATTAGATATCAACATTTTAATTTTCTGATTATTAGAATATCCTGTAGCTTTAATTTAGATTTACTATTCATCATTACAATGCTGACACTTGAACGTTCTTACAGTCATTATCATAACCTGTGTTGTGGATAGGAAAATACAGGAGTCCAGCATGATTTCAACAAAATCTCAAGAATTTTTAGGTACATCTTTTCAAATTGTGTTTGGATATTACTATGAGAAAAGTATTTTCGAATCCTCCTACTCAATAGCACAGCAAATCACTTCAACGCATGCCACATGTTGCATTTAGAGACCGACCATGAGATGAGGCGTATGAAAGCAAATAAATAGCAACGTAGTAAACTTACCATAATAGAAGTTCGGACGAAGAAGAAAAATAAACACTTGGCGCGAGGTGATACGAGACTGAGCACAGCGGACGTTCGTGCCACGCGCGAGGAGATACGAGACTGAGGTGAAAGGTGAAAGGCCGTACCAGCCGCGAGAGCTCTGCCTTGCCTAGCCTTGAGAAGGTGGGCGGGCCTTATGTCTCGTTCGGGACCGAATGTGAGCGGCAGTCTCAATAATTTTTTCTTAAATTATATTTTACCTTGTATAGTGTAATTATATTTACCTTTATTACCTATATTTTTCTCCCCCATCTAACATGATTAAATTGATACCTACATGAACAATGAACTAACTAGTAGCTTTTTAATTTGTGAAATAATCAAAAGAAATTATGCCGATCATCCAATAATTCAATATTGAGTAGTTAATTAACTTTTAAGCTAGAAGAGCATTATTTTAAGGACAAATAATATCATATGTGAACTAACCAGCTGGAATCTCACAGGGTCTCACAGTCAATCTGAAGGTGAATTACAAGTATGTGGCGTATTCATTAATTTGCTTTACAAAACATTCCTCACTTCCATAAAATTACTCGAGTGATTATTATTATATAAAATTATCTAACAACTGGTCAACTCTTCAACATTGTGTATTGGTTTCAGGAGCGATTCGAGCCTACTACCTTCAGTTGTTCACATTACCTGTAGAGTACGGTCTCGGCAGAACATAGACGTGTTCATTTCATTCTCATCGAGCAATATAATTATTACGCTGTTATTTACACCAACCAAGATTTAAAAAAAATATAGGTAAACTCTGTACATTGGGCAATAAAAATCCTCAAAAAATTAAACATGCTGTCTTATCCCTTTTCAACCTGCATGCAACTTAGAGTGGCCCCAAAAGTTAACAAGACCTTTCAGTTTCAGTCTACTGCACTCTGCTACTAGGAGTTAATTACTGTATTCATTGTTGTGGGTAAGAAAAAAGTGAGACAATGGAAAATATGCATTACACATTTATTTTTGGCAATACATCAGAAAATACCCTTTTTCAGGACATTAATTTTTAAGAAGGTGATAAGTCGATTGAGAGGGGGTGAATATTATTTAGGTAAATATTTCGGCTCTGAATGGGCACCATCAACTGATAACTGGTCGATCAAACAGAATATTTCTCATTCCTCTCCACTATCATCCCCCATTGGTCGTTTTCGTTATTTCTTCATCTCTTCAGCCAGCACAGGTACAGCTTCTTTTATGCACGGGAAGGCTTCTCAAAATCCCAGCTCTGAAAAATGGCAAGAGTTGCATCATTCTTCAAAATTCAAGGAAAGAACTGTAGGTTGGTATGTATCAGGTAAATAATGTACGACCTAACTGAAAAAAAGGAGTTGTTCATTTAATGTAAATAAAACACTGTCAAGTTGAAAATTTAGATAGGTGAACATGGACGGCTAGAACAAGCTACCAGCTAAAAATGGAGCCCTCAGCTTCAGCTGATACGCTCGCTATCTTTCTACCTACTGCAAATATAAATTCCCTTTCACAAAAAAATTACCCAACATCATGCTTTCTAACTCACCCAGTAGGATTTATTTGCTCCGAGCATTTTGCTGCACAAGATTTCGAACGAGATCTAAAGGTGTATAATTAGGATGAGGTATCTTAAGAGGATCAAAGAAGAGGACAATTAAAAAACAAAAACGAAAAAGATTTTCTTCTGACAACAAAACCTCAAAAAAAAAAAAGGCAAAAATGATAAATTAATTGTAATTTATTTTTTAATAAAGTTTTTTGTTCTTCAAAAACGTTGTTTTTTAATTGCTACTGTGTTCTTTGATAAATTTGTTGAACTTAGGATTTTGATATGCTCCAAGAATATTATACAACATTCTAAAAATATTCTCCAACAGTTATGAGCATAAAACAATAATGAACAAAAAAAAAAGTTGAATGAGTACATTCATGCTAAACTTTACTTTCTATGTACCTGTCATTTTTGCACCAATAGTAGCTAGCCTCAACTCCATTGATCACTAAGAAACTAGTATTGATCGCATGCTATTTTCAGAAGGAAAAGATATAATATGGTTCACATGCCATTGGTGGCAAAACACTGGTTTTCTGGACAATTTTGCTCATCAACTTGCTCAATTTTGATGCTATTCAAATGGGATCTATATTATTATGTCGGTGGAAAATACATAAGAAACGACCAATCGTACATCTCAAAAATTCAGTTGATTTTTATCAGACTAGATATCCTAGAAAAAGTTTATTGAAAATAAATGTAGACACAAAAAGTAAAGGACATTGTTAAGCTGAGTCAAATAACACAAAATTTATTGAAATCTGATGTAAAAACGTCAATATCAATCATTTTTTCCCATTTTTTTTCAACGGTGATTTATTTTTTTAACTTCATCAGTGAAGAACGTTAGAAATGAAAAAATAGTGTTTCAAAAATAAAATATCTGAATCTTTACGATTAGGTAAGTATTTTAAAAGTCAATTTTTAAATTATTTGAATTCTATCAGATTATTTTTGTATCATTTAATTCTAAGTATGGTTATAGATAAAAAAAAATTTTATCGAGAAAAAATGATAATTAATAGTAAGTAATGAAATTCCGCTGCCAAAGGTTAGTTAAAAGCTATCACTAACTAGTGTTTGTCTTTATACCAGTGACGTCATGCCGTGCGGGTTAGTATCGGATCGAGCCCACCTGTCACCTTGGGTCGGTGTATAAATTACAAGGCGGGCTCGATCATCAAGGGGCAGCTTCCTCTGACGTCACTGGTATAAACCTTCCTCAAAGCCTCATCAGACTTTCATTGCAACAACATTACTTCTCCGCTTTCCTTTCAATGTGAAGGTTTTGTGTACGCCAAGTTTTTTATTACAGTTTTAATAGAGAGTTTCATCAAGGGTTTTTTAAAATCATTGTTAATAAGAAATGGGAAAACCAGTTGTAGTGCGTGCGATTGCGGAATGCCGTGATACGATCTTTCTTTTCACCGGTAAGTTCACTATTTTAATTATTTATTGCCCGTAGATCCATTCTAAAATGCATAATTATTTAGTATCATGATTACCGTTATTAAATTTGAAGAATGTATTGGCTGTAATATTAATTGTGGAAAACTCTGAATTCTAAACATGCCTCGGCCAGTTTGTCAGCGTACTTGTTCTCTCAACTCTTGTGTTTTAAATATGTGTATTAATTAATTGCTATTTTGTCAGATTTCCTACCGATAAATCCATTAGGAAGCAATGGATCGCTAAGTGCCGGAGAAAATGACGATTGGAATCCCAATACCAGTAGGATTTATTTTTTGCTTCGATCATTTTGCTGCAGAAAATTTCGAACGAGATCTAAAGGTGTATAATTAGGATGAGGTATCTTAACAAGATCAAAGAAGAGGACAATTAAAAAACAAAAACGAAAAAGATTTTCTTCTGACAACAAAACCTCAAAGAAAATGGCAAAAATGATCAATTAATTGTAATTTATTTTTTAATAAAGTTTTTTGTTCTTAAAAAACGTTGTTTTTTAATTGCTACTGCGTTCTTTGATAAATTTGTTGAACTTAAGATTTTGATATGCTCCAAGAATATAATAATATACAACATTCTAAAAATATTTTCCAACAGTTACGAACATAAAACAATAATGTACAAAAAAGTTGAATGAATGCATGCTAAACTTTACTTTCCATGTACCTGTCATTTTTGTACCAATATCAGCCTCAACACCATTGATCATTAAGAAACTAGTATTGATCGCATGCTATATTCACATGCCATTGGTGGCGAAACACTGGTTTTCTGGACAATTTTGCTCAACAACTTGCTCAATTTTGATGCTATTCAAATGGGATCTATTTGTCGGTATAAGAAAAACATACATAAGAAGAAAAAATACATGAGAAACGACCCATCGTACATCTCAAAAATTCAAACAAAGTTTATTGAAAATAAATGTAGACACAAAAAGTAAAGGACATTGTTAGCTGAGTCAAATAACATAAAATTTATTGAAATCTGATGTAAAAACGTCAATAACGATAATTTTTGATGGATTTTGATCTTCATCAAAAATGATCGATATTTATGTGAATAATTGCGAAACGTGAATTGCGTGAAGTGCGCAAACTAAAGCAGTGTAAGTCTACAGAAATGAAAAATACAGCAAAAATGATAGTACAGTGGTTTATTATTCCTTTTTTTTCTCAATAGGTAGTCATTTTAAGAATATCCATTTGTGATGATACTTATTCCGAACATTTGTGAAACAGATTGGTAGCTATGTGGGAAAACTCCGTAACAACTATTGTAATTTTAATCATTGCTATTATTCTTAATTTCGAAATGAAATGCTAATTTTTTCGCCTAACGGTACAGTTGAATAGGGTGTTTGACGACCATTCCAACGCGTATACAACAATTTTTATAGCTCCAAGAACTCTCAAGTAATTCCCTCATGCCAACTTTGTGAAAACCTCCCAAATTTTACACACAAACTGCGATAGCTCGAGAACCAATAAAGCTACCGACCCCGCGATGGTGTTATCCGATTCAGCGTCCAAAAATCTATAGAAATGGATATCAAACACACCTTTTTCTGAGAAACGTTGGGAAATACGAATATTCTCCCCCTCAAAAATACCCTGAAAATTGAGATAGCGATTTGGCGAAAGAATTGAGCCGTTGTCAGGCCACGATTGATTTTTTGTGAAATTTCAAAAATGTAACTATAATAGTTTCCTCCAAAAAGTGATGGCGGCGTACGGCAGACGGACAGGATTTTTTCTACTGGATATTCGGATCCTATATGCCTTGAAACGTAAAACGTAAAATGTTGAGGGGGTTAGTAAAATTTGGGAGATTTTCACAAATTGGGCATAAAGGTATAACTCGAGAATCGTTGGCGCTATGAAAATCGTAATCTTGTTGGAATGTTCGTCAAATGGTCTCTTCAACTATAAAGTTAGACGAAAAATGTACCTTTTAATTTAATGTTTGAGCAAGTTATGATAGTTTTCCCAAATCATTACCTATTGAATCGAAGGAATAATAAACCACTCATCGCATTTGCAGGGTTTTTGTAAAAGTTATTAGCTTGCAAAGTCAAAAGTTGCTATTTTCGCAAAAATCACTTTTTCCAGCATTTCTCCGAATCTGGGGCTGTAACTACTGGATGGATTTTGTTTTAATTTGGGACCTACCAGGATAGTATCCCTCTCAAAAATAAGTTTAAAAAGTAATCTCATCGACTTACAGGGGCTGAACACCAGCAATACCACACAATTTATACTGTACACTGACTTCTTTCACCAAATATTTAGCTGCTTGTATCCCAGAAATTTTATTCCCCAATCATGAATCAGTTTATCACTCCACAAACAAAAAATTGCCACCATCCTCACGTATTTGATGACTAGGTCGATAAAACGACTGTCCTGTTTATACTGCTCCACTTCCTTGAATTGCATGATGGTATCTTCAAGAAGCGGTATCAGATTCACTTCTTTGCCATGTTTTGGGCAACTCTGTTCAATCCAATCGACATAGTCATGCCGCGGCGGTAGGGGGTCATTGCCATCATATATGTCATATTTTTCATGCTCCCTGAAAAATAACATCAACTCAAATCACACAGATTGAAATTAATTAGTAACAAGAAAAATTAAAAACAGCTATAATATACAAACTCTCGCTCTTTTTGGAGTTTCGCCCGAAGTTCAACATCACTCAGGGCACGAAGTGCTAATCCAAGTTTGCTTGCTCTCGTCCCTGCTCCAGGGGTTGGATGTTCTCCTTACAAAGTTCCAACGTATCAGGAGCCATCCTTAACCACTCTGAAACAACACGTTGTTAAACAACGTTCACTACGCACAATCATGCTCGACTGATTTATTTATTACCAAACTTTTGATTCCACACATAATTGCATGATCATTTATTTATGTGACTCCTACTAGTAACTGTGTTGAAGTGTACTTAGATAACACAGAACATACATGATCTAGTCAGTAACAGATAAATAACCAAAATTATAAAATCAAGAAACTAATACGAAGGCCGCAACGTTAGTACACTACAACTGTTTTGAAAAAAATAAAGAAAAGTAGAAAAACCTACGAATTAGGTTAATAATGCAGAAGTGCAGTATCTGAGCCTAACAATACAAGCCAAGTATCATAAAATGAGGTCATTTTCATAGCAATGACACCCAAAAATTTATGACCGTCCCTGAAGGAGGAATCAAGTAATTTACACATCGCTACAAACATTAAAGAACTTCAAGCATTCAAATATACTGATTTTTCCAATGATGGTTAAAAATCAATTTTAATACGGGAGCAATCGATGTTTTTAAGGACCTATGTTTGGGACTGCATAATTTCTAAACGAAAACTGTTTTTCCTTAGTTTGAAGACTAAAATTGTTCAAATTTGTCATTATAATGCACAAACGTTGGGTGAATTTCTGAAATTTTGTTCGGATCCTCTCATTCAGTGTAATTGCGGATAGGCTCGAGAAAATCATAACTCTATTATCATTTGAGAAATACAGAACAAGTAAATTGGAGCATTTCAGTAATCAAAAATGGTGTACTAAATTATTTGAGTTTTGTAAGGTGGATCAATGGGATCAAAGCTTCCTGTATGTAGACCAAGAGTCTCAAATCAGTGGATAGATTATTCCATTAATTTCTAACGTTCAAACTCACTCTCAATCAACATAATAACATTGAAAGTAGTTAGGTAATCATTATAGTTTAGATCTTCAGTGTCCAACAGATTTATGAATTTTGTTTGGTCTGTTGGTAGTAAGTGACAAAACCACAATGAAGAAAGCTTGGGCAAATTTTGTGAAGAGAGCTGTCCATAATTGTATGACACTAAAAAAAGAAGAAAAAAAGTTTAAAAAAATAATAAAACCAACTTTGAAAATTATCTGCCTATAATACAAACTCTGAAAAGGAAAAAATAACAAAAATGTCGCAACTTCGCGGCAACTACCTGCATGTTATTTCTTGAACATTTAACGCTAAATTCAAATCTTTCGACGAAAATTCTATGACTAACGTAGTTTTTTTTTCTACAACCATATATATTCCAGAAACGTGATTTTGAAACAAATTTTTAAGAAATACGGCCTAAGAAGTATTATTTACTTATAGTCCAATCAATACCAAACTTTGATTACGTAAACTAGTCTTAAATGTGAACAATTTAGGTTTACAAACTATGAAAAAACAGTTTTCGTTTAGAAGTTATGAGGTCTCATACATAGGTCTATAAAAACATCGATTGCTACCTCATTATGCCACCTAAAATTGATTTTTTACCATCGTTGGAAAGCTCTTGCTAAGTACTTCCAAGTGCAATAGTGTTCATATTTTTCTCTCGACGTGGCTGGGAACGGTACTCGCAAAACCTCAAAAAAGTGAAAATCGGCATCACGTTTTTTTTTTTACGTTTTCTTCTCTACACGCAATATCAGATTTTTGAACAAAATTGAAGCTAGACACTGCTCTTCGCACGGCACTGGAACTAAACACTAATCGATAGCTTCTTATCGATGAAATAAATCGATGTTTATCTATAGAGTGGAGTAATTGAATCGAACCAGTTAAGTCGATATAGGTTTTTGCCGCTTTTTTATAAAAGATACTACAAAATACATAGTAGTACTAGTACTTAGTACTAGTACTAGTACGTTGACTCATGCATTTCCAGTTTTCTCAGGCCGCAAGAGATCGAAATTTAATCTCTTGAAGTTCACTGAGAAAACTGGTTAACATGGATTCTTCAGAGATAACTGACAGTATCTGACAAATTTCTAAATAGAAGTAATGATCAAAGGTGTGGTACATGTTTGTTTTATTTAGAATAAACAAATAATATCATACCGTATCACAAAAAGTCCACACAGAGATAACAGGGAAGTAAAAACCCGCTAGCACTTTTGCCTAATGACTACACTGCTGTTCGAGTTCAGTGTAAAACGAAAAATTCCATTCAACTTTATGTGGCTAAGGTCATTTCCACCTGCGATGGCAGAGGCTATCTAGGAGCGTTCTACAAAAACCTGCTTGGCGCCTACAAATTTATAGAAACAAAAGAACAGTCATTTATTGGCGATGATGATATTGTTTTGAAGCTATCAAAACCGACTGAGATGAATGGCAAACGATCCAATAATGCGATACGATTCCTAGAGGAACTAACGGATCTCACTATTTTTACTAATTGTGATTACGATAAGGCATTCTAAGTTTCAATGACCTTATAGTTCCTATTTAACCGACTTCAAACAAGGAGGAGGTTACTATGGTCGTCTTGCGGGATTTTTTTTTTTTTTTCGGTGGTATGTGTTGTCCACCAGCTTTCAGCTCCTGTACGTCCGATCGGGTTACTTTTTTTTTGTTTGAAAGGGTTACTATCCAGGTAGGTCCCAAACAAAAACTGTTTTTCCATAGTTTTTAAACTTAAATTGTTCAAATTTGAGTCTAGTTTACGAGATTCAAATTTGGTATTGATTGGACTAAAAGTAGATACTTTTTAGGCCGTATTTCTAAAAAATTTGTTTCAAAATCACGTTTTTCGGACTATTTATGCTTGTAGAAAAAAAACTACGTTAGTCATAGCATTCTCGTTAGAAGATTTGAATTTGGCGTTAAATTTTCAATAAATAACATGGTTTAGAAGGCCAAATAACTCCATTGTAATGCACAAACGTTCGGCGAATTTCTGAAATTTTTTTCGGATTCTCTCATTCAGTGCGATTGCGGGTACGCCTGAGAAAATTATTACTCTATTATCGTTAGAGGAATAAAGAACGAGTGAACTGGTGCAATTCAGTAACCAGTAATGGTGTAGACAATTATTTGAGTTTTGATAGGTGTATCAATGGGATCAAAGTAACCGGTATGTTGACCAAGACCCAATCAGTGAATGGATTATTCCAAACGTTCAAACTCACTCTCAATCAACATAATAACATTGAAAATAGTTAGGTAATCATTATACTTTAGAACTTCAACGTTCAACTGACTTATGAATCGAGTTTGGACGGTTAGTAGTAGGTGACAAGAACTCAATAATGAAAGCTTGGGAAAATTCTGTTAAGAGAGCTGTCGATAATTTAAGTCACCAAAAAGAGAAAAATAATAAAAACTTTAAAAAAAAATAAATAAAACCGACTTCAAAAATTTTGTCTATAAAATACACTCTGAAAAGGAAAAAATAACAAAAATGTCCCAACTTCGCAGCGACTCATTCGCCAACTACACATTTTAAGGACTACTTTACTACTCGTATTGACCTGACCACTTCCTGATTGATTGGATCACCTTCCCTAATAATATAAAAACTACTATTTCTCATTTCCCAAATGATTAAAAGATTTTCCTTTCACCTCTGAATTGCCTCCAGATTGATCATCTTTTGGAGTCGGCGCCTCTCTGGCAAAATGACTACCCGATGGTTACAAATAAATATGAATTTACGATAAATTAGTAGGTGCCAGGTAATAAGTCTGGGTCTGGACGTCAAGATTCTTAGAGAAATCCGAAGTGGTTTTCAGGAAAAGGCGTGAATAGTCTCCTTCAAATCGATATTGTTAACAATCAGTTCTCATAAATGCTGATGTGCTCTGTTCAAGAATCGTGAAAACTCATGATATCTATATTCTTACTAATTCGGAATCTATAGGCTTCTCCAATACAATATAAGAGAGGCGCCGAACAAAATTGAAGCTAGACACTGCTC
>JASJUZ010000392.1:0-60557 GCA_037159825.1 Tupiocoris notatus | reverse complement strand
TATAATTTATAACTACAACTACATTTTTCGCCTAACGGCACAGTTGAGGAGCGTTTGGCAAGCATTCCAACGATGATAAGTACACCACTCAAAACTCGACCAACGATGGATTGGTGATCAACTAGATGGATGCAGAAGTTGGAATACAGAGAATCGCCGCAGACTAATAGATTTTAGAACATAACAAGGTGAAAAGAGGTTGAAAGCTATGACCCATGCTGTATATGATGTCTACGTGGAAATTCGTAGGTCCCTGTTGGAAAAGGTGTGCTATATGGCACTAGGCGACTGCGTTGCCAGACACTTTACGTTTCCACAGCTGTGAACTCTATAGCGTCGCCCTAAGGATGCCCAAACGGGCGAAAGTGCTCGGGCCCATAACAATAGCTTCATAACGTCCGAGTAACCCATAAAGCCAGCCAATAATGTATCAGAGAAAGACTCGCCTGATTTTCTCCCCCTCAAATCTCTTGGATATCATAGTCGATCTGACCAACAGCAGGTCCCCTACTCCCATTCACACATGGAAATCTACTTTGGCATGGCCGTCGCCATGAATGATGATGCGAGGAAATTTTCCAATTACATGGTGAGTCAAAAAGGACGGACGTTTTCCAAATGGCTAGTACTTCCCCCCAAATCGCCGAGGGGTGTGGGGCTGGGACCGTGGGGGCTGGGAGGTTCGTCAAGATTTATGAATTTTTGAAAAACGTCCGTCCTTTTTGACTCACCCTGTATATCCATTTATGTCCTGGTGGCAGTTGTCAGTAACAGATTAGTATCAAGTAACCTGCCTGATTCCTGATTGGCTTTGAGAAAGTTGGTCCCAGCCACACAAACTTTGGCTTATGTTCAATAGAAACTCCTTTCACCTTCATAAAGCTAATTTGTATGTTGCATTTTCATTAGTCTCTTACTTTTTTTTTTTTTTTTTTTTTTTTTTGTTGATAAAATTTTGTATTCCAGCTCTTCCACATTCCCTACATTCGTTTTCTGTTGCTGGACATTGTTTAAGGGTTGGGTGCCACGGTTCAATATTCAGCTTCTAAGTTTAGATGGTCTTTTAAGGCCACAAGTCAAGTTCAGGGGAAGACTGACAATAATTAGTGTGAAGAAAGCTGCATTTGCAGGATATATAAATACGAACCTATCATTATAACGTGAGCTTCTTCGCTGATGCTGATTTTCTGTGACTGATCGCCGTCGCACAACCATTAGCATAGCCGGAGTCGGGTTTGACAGTTCATTTGTTCTCAAGGCGGACCTACAATTAATGCAGTTCATAACAAGATTGAAATACAATGCATTTTGTAGTAGTAAATTTCATTGTATAATAATTTTGTAAAACAAATAAATGTACTTGGGTGATTTTTTCAAACACGACACAATCTTTTTCTTGGCTTTATCCTTCATCGAAGCTTTTCTCAGTATTTTTTCGGGATCCCCAGCCAATACTGTTGCCCAATTGAAGTTCTCAAATGAGCCAGTACCATTTCGCTCCACCTTCCGAGTGATGCGATTGATCAATCTGGGAAGAAAATTGTTGAAATGATAATCGTCGTATTAGAAACAAAACTAAACTAGAATATAGTTTGTAAATGATGTCTGAGTTTGATTCGGTCAAATAATGAAGAGTCGCCATGAGTAAGAGCTTTTGAAGCACCACGCCTTTATCGTCTCACTTGAGAAGCAATTAGCTCATATCTCAGAGCACATACAAAATTATTATTAAAAACGCTGCAAATGATTGTACAGTGGTTTATTATTCATTCGCTTCAATAATGATTCAAGAAGATTATCCATTTCTAATAGTAATTATTCCGACCATGCGTGAACGTTTCAACCGAAAAACAGATTGGTAGCTATAAGGGAAAACTCTATAGCGACTATTGTAATTTTAATCATTTTTATTTTTCTTAACTTTCTAATCAAAAGCTAAATTTTTTGGCCTGCCGTATAGCTGGAGAGTGTTTGACAACCATTCTAATGAGTATAGGTAGGACGATTTTTATAGCATCAAGAACTCTCGAGTTATACCTTCATGTCAAATTTCAGAAAATCTCCCAAATTTGACAAAAAAGCTGTGATAACTCGAGAACCAATAAAGCTATTGATCCGGCGATGGTCTCATTCGATTCAGCGTCCAAAAATCTCTATAATTTGATACCAAATACACATTTTTCTGGAAAACCCTGGAAAATATGAATTTTCTCCCTCTCAAAACCCTGAATCTGAAACTGACCGTTTCGCGCGCCTGCTCGTAGAGCGCTCTGCTCTCTTTTTGAACAAGTGTCTGTGTACGTCCATTTGTTTGTCGGTCGCAGTGTACGTTTGTCCTCGCGTCCATCTGTCTATGGTCTGATTAACAAATATTCCCATATCTCCCAGAAAAATTCTTGAAATTTGTGTTGTTGTAAATTAACATTGCGGCCTTCGTACGATTATTTTAATTTTATTATTGGTTATAGGTGTTACCGACTCAAACATGGAAATACTGTGTGATCTATGTACACCACTGGTTTGTTACACTTTCTACTCTACACGCCATATCAGATTGTTGAACAAAAATTGGAGCTAGGCTCTCATAGGCAGATAAGTTATGAACAAATTGACATAAAAAACAAACACTCGGGTAATTATTCTAGAAGTTATAAGCTTGCTCAGTAAAAACGTCCTCTTTCCGCAAAAAACACGTTTTCCGGCATTTCTACGCATCTTGGGACGTAACTACTGGATGGACTCAATTGTAAAAATTATGGGACCTACCTAGATCGTAACCCTTTCAAAATAAAAACCAGTGGTGTGCAGAGATCACACAGTACTTCCATGTTTGAGTCGGTAACTGGTATAACCAATTATAAAATCGAGAAAATCGTACGAAGGCCGAAACGTGACCCTAGCGGTAAAGATCAGGCGTCATTCACTCGCCATTACAAATATTTAATACCTCTAGCGTCAAATGTATTGATTTTTGCACCCTGTAAAAAGCTCAACAGCGATAAACGGCGTAGGGCGGAAGTACGGTATGTGATCAAAACAAAACAAAACATGATCGTTGTTGGTCACATTTACAGCAGAGACCCGAAAGTTACAAGAGCGCTAGAATGAAATAACTGAAATCGCGTTTAACGAGGAAGTACTGCATGTGACCCCGATAATGAAAATCAAGCATAATTCAACTGTCATAAAGAAAAATTTGAATTCTAAAGTATATTCACTCTTGTGGTCAATAAAAATCTCTAATCCAAAAAAACGGCATAAGGCGGAAGTACTGTGTGTTATCCAAACTATACAAAACAAGTTCTGTGAACGTGGTCAGAGTTGGTCAAATATATAGCAAAGAGCCCCAAAAAGTACAGCGAGGAAGTACTGCAGGTGACACCAATAATTAAAAAAAAGCAATATTCAGCTGTCATATAGAAAATTTAAAGTCTAATGTATATTCACTCTTGCGGTCTATGAAAATCTCAAAAGTTAAAAAATGGCATAAAGCGGAAGTACAGTGTGTTACCCGAACCATACAAAACAAGTTTTGTGAACGAGGTCAAAGTGGGTCATATTTATAGCAAAGAGACCCTAAAAGTACAATTACGCTTTATAAAATAACTGAAAATGGTTTTACGAGGAAGTACTGCAGGTGACCCCAATAATAAAAATCAAGCAATATTCAGCTGTCATATAGAAAATTTAAAGTCTAATGTATGTTCACTTTTACGGTCTGTTAAAAACTCAACAGTTAAAAAATGGCATATTGCGGAAGTACTGTGTGTTATCCAAACTATGCAAAACAAGTTTTGTGAACGAGGTCAAAGTTGGTCACATTTAAAGCAAAGAGACCCAAAAAATACAATTAAAATCACTGAAAATGCGTTTTACGAGGAAGTACTGCAGGTGACCCCAATAATAAAAATCAAGCAATATTTAGCTGTCATATAGAAAATTTAAAGTCTAATGTATGTTCACTTTTACGGTCTGTTAAAATCTCAACAGTTAAAAAATGGCATATTGCGGAAGTACTGTGTGTTATCCAAACTATGCAAAACAAGTTTTGTGAACGAGGTCAAAGTTGGTCACATTTAAAGCAAAGAGACCCAAAAAATACAATTAAAATCACTGAAAATGCGTTTTACGAGGAGGTACTGCATGTGACCCCAATAATAAAAATCAAGCGATATTCAACTGTCATAAAGAAAAATTTTAAGTCCTCCAGCGTTCAAATATATTCATTTTTGTGGTCTATAAAAATCAAAATGTAGCAAATGTGCAAATAACGCGGATGTACTGCATGTGACCCATTTGATAAAAATCAGGCATCATTCAATCGCCGACCCCATCATTTTAAGACCTTGAACGTTCAAAAACATTGAGTTTTGCAGCCTGTAAAAATCCAAATACAAAACATGCACTAGTGAAATCGTGAAAAACGCTCATAACGTGGAGGCATTGTATGTGACCCACTATACAAAAAATCTAGTGTTTTCTGCTTGCCATAACCGACATTTCAAGCCCTCAAACGTAGAAAAAGATTGACTCTCATAGCCTGTAAAAATCGAAAAAGAAAAAACTTTGAACGCTTATACCTCGGAAGTACTGTGTGTAATTCAAAATTCGGAAAAACCTAATTTTGCACAATCACTGGGAAAACATTCCCTGAAAATTTCATAAGGTTTCATCAATTTTTCAGGGAGATATGGCGATTTATGTCAGTTTGTGACCACAGACAGACGGACAGACGGACAGACAGACAGACGGACACACAGACACTTGTTCAGAAAGTGTTTCTGAGTATACTAATATGAAAATTTCTTCCATCAGGACCTCGGTTCCGAATTCGACTTTTCAGACGATCTCAATACTTCCATTTACTACGTAAACATGGAAGTAAAAAGTAATCCAAGTAAGTAAAAAAAGTAAGTAGTAAACAATTACGTAAAAGTAAAGTGTCCGATCGGACTTACAGGAGCTGAACGCCAACGGACAACACATACCGAAAAAAAAACCTGCAAGTCAACCATAGTAACCTCCTCCTTTTGAAGTCGGTTAAAAATAACTTAGGATGCGTTTTACGAAGAAGTACTATGTGTGACCACAATAATAAAAATCAAGCGATATTCAGTCGTCATGTAGAAACATTTAAAGCCCCCCAGTGTTCAAATATGTTCATTATTACGGTCTATAAAAATTTAAATATAGCCAAGATGCAAATAACGCGGAAGTACTGTATGTGACACATTTGATAAAAATCAGGAATCATTCTATCGCCGTGCCGGACATCTCAAGATTTTGAACGTTCAAATAGATTGAGTTTTGCGGTCTATAAAAATCAAAATACAAAACATGCACTTATCAAATGAAGAAAAAAAAAACTTTTTAAAAAAAAAATAAAACCGACTTCAAAAAGTTTGTCTATAAAATACACGCTGAAAAGGAAAAAATAACAAAAATGTCCCAACTTCGCAGCAACTCATTCGCCAACTACACATTTTAAGGACTACTTTACTACTCGTATTGACCTGACCACTTCCTGATTGATTGGATCACCTTCCCTAATAATATAAAAATTACTATTATTTCTCATTTCAGATTTCTCTAAGAATCTTTACGTAACTCCAAACGTTTGTGCATTAAAATGGAGTTATTTGGCCTTGAAAACCATGTTATTTATTGAAAATTTAACGCTGAATTCAAATCTTCTAACGAGAATGCTATGACTAACGTAGTTTTTTTTCTACAAGCATAAATAGTCCAAAAAACGTGTTTTTGAAACAAATTTTCTAGAAATACGGCCTAAAAAGTATCTAATTTTAGTTCAATCAACACCAAATTTGAATCACGTAAACTAGACTCAAATTTGAACAATTTAAGTTTAAAAACGATGGAAAAACAGTTTTGGTTTGGAAGTTATGAGGTCTCAAACACAGGTCCATTAAAACATCGATTGCTCCCTTATTATGCCACCTAAACTTTATTTTTTACCATTGTTAGA
Organism: Tupiocoris notatus; assembly: GCA_037159825.1. Lineage (NCBI taxonomy): Eukaryota > Metazoa > Arthropoda > Insecta > Hemiptera > Miridae > Tupiocoris > Tupiocoris notatus. The sequence goes on along the minus strand of JASJUZ010000392.1, from coordinate 54,571 downwards.
AAGCTCTATCTATGTGCTTTAAAGTGCAATAGTGTTCATATTTTTTTTCTCGACGTAGTTGGGAACGGTGCTCGAAAAACCTCAAAAAAGTGAAAATCGGCATCACGTTTTTTGTTACACTTTCTTCTCTACACGCTATATTAGAATGCCGAACGAAAAATTGAAGCTAGGCCCTTGTAGGCAGATAAATTATGAACAAAATGACACCAGAAACAAAACAATCGAGCAAGTATTCTAGAAGTTATAAGCTTGCAAACTCAAAACTTCCTTTTTTTGCGAAAATCACGTTTTCCGGCGTTTCTCCGCGTCTGGAGACGTAACTACCGGACGGACTCAATTGAAAAAATTATGGGACCTACCTGGATAGTAACCCTTTCAAAAAAAAAAAAAAGTAACCCGATCGGACGTACAGGAGCTGAACGCCGGTGGACAACACATACCGAAAAAAAAAAAAAAAAATCCCGCTAGACGACCATAGTAACCTCCTCCTTGTTTGAAGTCGGTTAAAAAAGCTCATAAAATGGGGGCACTGTGTGTAATCAATATAAAAAATCTAGTGCTTTCTGCTTGCCATAATAAACATTTTAAGCCCTCAAACGTAGAAAAATATTGACTCTTATTAACCGACTTCAAAAGGCGGAGGTTACTATGGTTGACTTGCGGATTTTTTTCAGTATGTGTTGTCTCCTGTCGTTCAGCTCCTCTCACTTTTTGACCACAGACAGGTTCACAGACTCAAGTAGAACCTCGGTTTCGAATTCAACTTTTAAGACGATCAATATAGTTCCATGAACTACGTAAACATGGAAATAAACTGCCTGTGTAAAGGTGGTATTAGATGGTCATAAAAGTCAATTTTTTTCCTCATTAGGTCGAAGTCTTGAAAATGTTCTTCATGGCAGGCAGATGGCGTTTGATTTTTATCTTAGGCTCACTTCCATACTTAGATGTTTAGAGCATTTTTCGTGAGACTACTGGCTACAAAAATCAATATTATGGAATGCTTGAGGTTTTTAAATGTTTGTAACAACGAGTGAATGACGCTTGATGACACCCCTCAGGGCTCGTTATACAATTTTAGGTTTTGTTGCTAAAACAATTATCCTATTTCATAAAACTTGGCATCTATTGTTAGGCTCCGATCCCCCCTTATACACTATTACCCAATTTGCGTTTTTCTCATTTCGTTCGTTTTTACAATTTTTGTGTTTATATTTTCTATTTCTCCTGGCTAGTTTTCCACAATAACAGTTATAGGTTACAAAGTTGCGTCGTTTGTATGAGTTTCTTGAGTATATAGTTGGTTATACCTGTTACCAACTCGAACATCGAAGCACTGAAGTACTGGAGGCACCGATCTATGCACACCAGTGGTTGGTCTTTGTGTGAAACGTACAATATGACACATTTTTGTTTTAAAAGCAGCTCAGGAGCAATTACGGCTTTTGATCTTTGCGTGAGAATAAGAAATACTTTGAAGCACAAACAATACACATTTCCACAGGCTCCATTGAGATGGTTTAACAAACAGCAATAAATGAACATTGACTTACTCGCCATCGTCTTCACTGGATTTCCTTGAATCTGCAGATGACTTTTTCTTTTTATACGGCGGAGCTATGTTCTCCCTTTCAGCAACACGCTGCAGAATAAAATAAGCCGCAACTCAAAAGTCAGTATAATTTTCCAAGGGCCTCTATGAATCAATTGATCAAGCTTTAATTCAGCTGAAAACTGTCTTGCAGAGATGAATTATGGTATGGACTGTATAATGTATATAACATTAGCAGTAGCCTAACTTGCATGTTCTTCAGTTAGGTCTGAAAGAGGAAAACGATTAATACAACAAGTCAACCATAGTAACCGCCTCCTTTTGAAGTCGGTTTTACTTTGTTTTAAAAATTTTTTTTACAATCCATAAAAGTCAATATTTTTTATATATCAAAGTCTTGAAATTTTCTTTATGGTAAGCAAATGGCGTTTAGTGCAGTTCTGCATTATTCTTTTAATTTGGGCGTTATTTGATTTTTTTGTGATTTGTTTCTATCACAGTTGAAGAGTATTAACCTAGTGGATTTATGGAATAATCGGATTGTATATGCCTTGAAACGTAAAACATCAAATTTTGAAGGGGTATGAAACTTTTTTCTCAGGCGATTACAATGGTTTATTATTGAATAATATATCAAAATCTACTTCAACTGGGTTTTCTATTATTTACCAAACATGCTTGTCAATTTACCATGAGAGCTCTCCTATCCAGCTTCGCATGAGAATCAAAGGTAACTTTAAGATCACAGCAGTACCCAGATTTTATGATTCCGGAGCGTAGTAGCTTCTTTACGTACGAATAGTTGGGCTTAGAGTCAAAACCCATTGACACGACGTAGGTAAAGTAATCGTAAAGGACACCTGCAAAAGCTTAGGTTCCATTGAGGGCTTCATTAAAGCCAAACTCAATTACACCAACAGACAAACTACTCAACTAAAGTCAAAATAAAACCTCACTTGATGGAGGAGGCCTGTTGGAAAATGCACATCCAAGGAAATTCCTTACGTCAGCCATAGCATTTTCCTTCAGCTGTTCAACAAGAGGCAAAGAAGAAAGGGAGTCTTCCCAAGGTAGATTTCCGCCAAGCCAGGAAACCAGACAGTATCCAAGAGATTCCAGATCACTTCGCCTACAGATCACTGCAAAACACCCGTAACAAGCCAAAGATTAGTGTTTATCCTTTGGATTGTGGATACAAACGTACATAAAATACAGTTTCAGATGAAGCATTCGAATTATACTAGCAGCTTAGAACCTACCTGAACGCAATACTCACATACAATTGTCAACATCGTATTATTTTACTGCTTTACATAAGTAGAGGGATGTGTCAAGAATGGACCTAAATTCCTGCTTTACCGGACCATCCCATTTCACCATCACTTGGATTGAAGTACTTCTTAGGATCACAAGAAGAAAAAAAAGAACGTGAAACCTGTTCATCGCCAGAAACGAGAACTTACCTCAATCTTGAACATTAAAAAACTAGGGAAACTGAATTATTTGTCTTACCACAAAGGTTTTATTGAGTTTGTCTGTCACAAATTCTAACACAAGAAACGGACACAAACAGCTCACTGATAGCAAATTTAGAAAAATCACTATGAATGAACTGCAAGATATGAGTTTCAACACTTGTCAGATAAAGTCACAAAGCAGATGGAATAGAAGAGAAGAAGAGCGGAAATCGGTGACTAGCGGCTGAAGCCCAACTGTGGAGAACATAAGAAATCACGAATTGATTTGGAAAGCTGGTTAACATAACACGATGTCAAGACGACCACGAGGACAAAAACATTCAAGAATTAAGTTTGAACTATTGGAAAGCGTTTCATCATGAAGAGAATCGGGTATGAACAAACTAGTGATTCTAACTTGACTTCCATCTATAGCGCTTTGAAATATTTACAGTGGGGATCATGATGCAATAAATTAAGACTGAAGAAACCAGGTAAAAATTTGCGGCACTTGTTCAGCAATGAAGAAATAAAAACAGGGAAGACAAGGACTGATTTCAGATAACAGTAAAATTAGCATGAGAGCGTTGGAAGAAATTAGCCAACAATTCACAAATTGCACAAGCGACCAAAAAATTATTCTTTTCCTTGTCGTCGCATTTTTTTTTATGTCCAGGGGTGTGAAGGGGAAAAAACCAGGTGACTCATTCTCCGATTCTTTATGAGCTGGCCGAGCGCTTTCGCCTGTTCGGGCATCCTCAGGGCGATGTGGAGCCATAGGGTTCACACGGACACTTGTTTGCCAGACAAGATCTTGAACGAGAAGTCATTACAACAAAGTTACACAGGGCCACATCCAGTAAAGAACAAAAACCTAACATATTTGGTAGTTGAAGTTAACGGGTAAGATATGAATATTTCCACTGATTAATTGAAGCCAGCGTACATCCTGACTGATGATGATACTACACAAGTGATTCTGGTAGCAGATTGTAGGATGCATAGATGGGATAGAAGAGCAACGTGTTCATCAAGACTGGATGGGGGATATATCATAATAGAAATCAACGGATGCCTATTTTATTTTTTTATTTTTTGTACCACCAAGCTTAAGACTGTTTCTGTTTATACTTGGTTCAAATATGAGTTCAGTCTTATTTCAAAAAATCAACAGAGAATATACTCCTTCAGCCAATTTCAATAACTGCAGCCACAGATCCACTTCCCTCATCCATCACTCTCTAAACAATTAGATACGAGCATTGCTTGAGAGCGATGACTTTCAGTATTATGAGGGCGCTCATAAGTAAAACCTGAATCAGCTCCTATGAGACAGAATATTTAGTTGGACTACTGCCTAGAAATCGAAGATGTCATGCCAGCAAAGGAACTAATTAGCATTGACCAAGACTTTTTCTCCGGCCATTTGCATGAGCAGCATTAATTTGCTATTTCCATATTATCAAGAACCAATTATTTTACAGTACAGTACTTGATTCAAAGAGAACTGCATTATGCATACAAACCTCCTTTATGAGAATCGCGAGATGAGAATTCAATTGTACCAGCATTGGCAATACGGACGTCTTGCAGGAATTCTTTGTGCGAGCCGTCTTTATTTCTATACCGAGCTACAAGTCCATAATCGATTAGGTAAACGGGAGCGGAACTGGGGGATTCTGAACCAAGAACAAGATTTGCTGCCTTGATGTCTGCGTGGATGTATCCTTGATCATGAACGAACTCCATAGCATCCACCTGGAATCAAAATATTCTTCTTCGTTTGGTTGACGTCGCATCTATTGTAGTAGAGGGGTTTTTCTCCCCCTCACAACCCCTCTACCAAAATATTATTACATACCATCTAAGTTGCAGCAGCTGATTACCACTTAGAAGCAGGCTCTAAATGGATATATTCTTGAATGCACGGAGAGAAACATTTATCATATCTACAATTACATATTACAACCATTACTCACCACATGTAGCGCAATGGTGAAAGCAGACTTGATGTGGAATTTATTGTTGTTTTTGACAAGCATTGTTTGAATACTTGGGCCGTACTTGGGTATCACAATAAATCGGACGCGCTCTCCTCGATGAACGCAAGATCCGAATGAGTAAATATGTGGCACACCGATGCTTTGCAATCGCTTTTCGGACATCCATTTTATAGCTTAAACATAGATAAAATCAATTTCAAGCTGAAAACAATAAAAGCTGGGAAACATTATCCTGTACAGTTGTCCCGCATTGAACGGCAATGGTGAAAGGCTAGCATTGTAAAGCTCGAGGTTATTTAGATGAAGGGCAGTTCAAACTTATATCATCCGTTGGCAAAGAAATAAGTCCTCTATAAAAAACTTAAAGAAAAAAAATAATAAACCCGATTTCAAAAATATTTGCCTATAAAATAAACTTTGAAAAGGAAAAAATAACAGAAATTTCCCAACTTCGCAGCAACTCATTCACCAACTCCACATTTGGAGGACTACTTTACTACTCGCATTGACCTAACCACTTCCTGATTGATTGGATCACCTCCCCTAATGATATAAAAATGAATTTTCCTAAAAACCATTTCAGATTTCTCTATGAATCTTCACGTCCAGACCCAGACTTAATACCTGGCACCTACTAATTTATCGTAAATTCATATTTATTTGTAACCATCGGATAGTCACTTTGCCAGAGAGGCGCCGACTCCAAAAAATGATCAATCTGGAGGCGATTTAGAGGTGAAAGGAAAGTCTTTTAATCATTTGGGAAATGAGAAATAGTCATTTTTATATTATTAGGGGAGGTGATCCAATCAATCAGGAAGTGGTCAGGTCAATACGGGTAGTAAAGTAGTCCTCAAAATGCGTAGTTGGCGAATGAGTTGCTGGGAAGTTGGGAAAATTTTATTTTTTCCTTTTCAGAGTTTATTTTATAGGCAAATATTTTTGAAGTCGGTTTTTATTTTTCTTCTATGTTTACGTAGTAAATGGAAGTATTGAGATCGTCTGAAAAGTCGAATTAGGAACCGAGGTCCTGTTGGAAGAAATTTTCATAGTACAATGCTCAGAATCACTTACTAGTGTCTGTGTGTCCGTCTGTCTGTGGTCACAAAATAACATAAATGGCTATATCTTCCTCAAAAATGAATGAAATTCAACGATGTTTTCAGGAAATGTTTTCCTAGTGAATGAGCAAAATTAGGTTTTGTCAACATTTGAAAAACACACTGTGCATTTGAGATATAAGGGTTCAAAGTATATCTGTTTGGATTTTTACAGGCTATAAGAGTCAATATTTTTCTACGTTTGGGGGCTTGAAATTTCGGCTATGGCAAGCAGAAAACACCAGATTTTTTGTATGTTGGGTCATATACAGTGCCTCTACGTTATGAGCCTTTTTCGCAATTTCACTAGTGCATGTTTTGTATTTTGATTTTTACAGGCCGCAAAACTCAATGAATTTGAATGTTTAAGGTCGTATGTTTGGGATGGCGATTGAAAGAAGCCTGATTTTTATCCAGTGGGTCACATACAGTACTTCAGCGTTATTCGCATATTGGCTACATTTAGATTTTTTTAGACTGCAAAAATGAATATACGTGAACGCTAGGGGACTTTAAATTTTTCTATATGACAGCTCAATTTCACTTAATTTTTATTATTGTTTGATATTATTTTTATTGGGGTCACATGCAGTACTTCCTCGTAAAACGCATTTTCAGTTATTGTACTTTTTGGGACCCTTTGCTCTATATTTGACCATCTTTGACCACGTTCACAGAACTTGTTTTGTATAGTTTGGATAACCTTAGACTTTAAATTTTCCTATAGGACAGCTGGATATTGCTTATATGCAGTAACCCGATCAGACGTACAGGAGCTGAATGCCATCGGACAACACATACCGAAAAAAACCGCAAGTCAACCACAGTAACCTCCTGCTTTTGGAGTTGGTTAAAAACCATCAGTTCAAAACTTAATTATAAACATAGGGCACAACAAAAAACATGAATGGTTCATCGACCGCTGATTGTAACTCAGCTAAGAAATTCTAATTCCAAATTAGAGAATGTTATTCAAAGCCAAAAATCCTCTTTCTTAAATAATCATCGTCCCACCATCGCAATAATAGCTAACGAATCATACCTAATGAAACCAGTGGTGTGCATAGATCACACAGTATTTCCATGTTTGAGTCGGTAACTGGCATAATCAATTATAAAATCGAGAAATTGTATGAAGGCCGAAACGTTAATTTACAACAGCTGTTACGGAAAAACGAGCCAGGAGACCAAAGTCTCACTCTGATAGACTAACAAATGGACGCACAAACACTTGTTCAGAAAGTGAGCAGAGCGCTCTGGTAGCAGGCGCGTGAAACATTCAGATAAAGCTGACAGAGGATTTCTAAGGAATACACCTCTACTCAGGTAGATTCCTCTTAACTAACGAGGTATTGTGGGTCTCAATACTTCCATTTACTACGTAAACATGGAAGTAAAAATGTGATTGTGTTGAGATGAGGAGGAGATAACCGTAGCGAATCTTTCTCCATTTTGGTTTATTATTCAATAATAAACAATTGTAATCATCCAAGAAAATTTTTTTCTACCCCCCTCCAAATTTGATTTTTTACGTTTCAAGGCATGTAGAATCCGAATATCCAATAAAAAAAACGCTGCATAGTGGTTTATTATTCCTTCCCTTCAATCTTCAGTCTTAAGAAGACTATCCTATTATTCCAAACATTTGTGAACGTTCCCACCGAAAAACAGAATTGATGGTAACTATAGGGGAAATCTCCGTAGCAACTATTGTCATTATTATTTTTCATTATTTCCTAATTAAAAGCTAAATTTTCGGTATAGCTGGAGAGAGTGTTTGACGACCGTTCCAATGAGTATAGAACGATTTTTATAGCTACAAGAACTTTTGAGTTATACCCTCATGTCAAATTTCTGAAAATCTCCAAATTATATAATTTGTTAGGTACCAAATACACATTTTTTGAAAAACCCTGAAGAATATGAATTTTCTCCCCATCAGAACCCCCAAAAAACCCTTAAAATTGAGCTAGCAATGTGGTTCTAGAATTGGGCCGTCGTAGGACCAAGATTAAACTATAATAGCTACATTTGTGAAATTGTCTTCAAAAATCAATCTCGGTCCTACGACGGCCTAATTTTTGAATCACATTGCTAGCTCAATTTTAATTTAAGGGTATTTTTGGGGGGTTTTGAGGGGGAGAAAATTAATATTTTCCAGGGTTTTTCAGAAAAATGTGTATTTTGGTATCAAATTATATAGATTTTTGGACACTGAATCGAATGCGACCATCGTGGGGTCGATAGCTTTATTGGTTCTCGAGTTATCACAGCTATTGTGTCGAATTTGGGAGATTTTTAGAAATTTGACATGAGGGTGTAACTCGAGAGTTCGTCGAGCTATACTCGTTCTATACTCATTCTCTCCAGCGTTTTTTTCTTCTATTTGCCAAGATCATACCCCATTCGAGCATCTTCAGGGCAACGTAGGTCCATCAGGCACCTAAATGGTGGTCCTAAGTACCTGATGCGCCTAATTAGACATTTGTGGCTGAATTCTTGACAAATAAAAGAAAAAAAAAGAAAGAGCCGCCATGGTTATCTCCCTCCCGCCCCAACAATCACATAAAAATGCGACAAACAGAAGAAATATTTATTATCAAAAGGTAGAATAGGCAAATTTTGAAGATTTCCAGCCTTATAATTTATGGTAAGTAACTACAATAGTGAAGACAATGGGGATAATCATGATACTGGTTGACTGTGTTGAAGACCTTACATCAGAACTGCCGTAAATGAGGTAGCCGTCAGAGTTAAGCAGAATCTTGTCATCAAAAGATGGCAAATATCGATTCTGGAGGTTCATAGAATGGATGCAGTACATCAGAACCCAAGGGGCTAACATTTCCACAGTTGTTTTTTTTTTTTTTTTTTTGTAGGTTGAGGGGGAGAAAAACGAGGCGACCTCTTCTCCATTCTTTTTTATTATCCAGCCAAGTACTTTCGCCCGTTCGGGCTTCTTCAGGGCATTATAGGACCATAGGTACCATAGGACCATAGGATACCTATGGGGCCATAGGTACCCTTGGTCCTATAATGCCCTGAAGAAGCCCGAACGGGCGAAAGTACTCGGCTGGATAATAAAAAAGAATGGAGAAGAGGTCGCCTCGTTTTTCTCCCCCTCAACCTACAAAAAGAAGTAATGCGACCACCTGGAGAAGAAAAAGATTTCCACAGTGGTTGCCAGAAAGTACAATTGCTATTTAATGGTATAGACAAGGAAGAAGAGTAAAACCATATAATAGCTACTTCAATCAGTTAATTCTCATGGTAACTTCCAATTGTTGTTTGTTTTCACAGCGAACTCAACTTCTCAATGTCCACTGAAGTCGTTACAGACCATGAATTCACCAGTGTCAACATAGAAGAAGGTACTTCCAGTGGCCGACTTATGGCGTATTATACTCCTTGAACCCTATTGTTTGTACCAACTGACACCCTATTGCCTATCAAAACCCTCCAGTAATTCACCGCACCAAACGTTTACCACTGAATAAGAATAGGAATAATTAACTCACTATTCTCATATTTTGCGAAGCGCAAGTAGAAATTTCTTTCCATAAAAAGTGGCCCGCTTGTGTAAGGTTCCTAAAATAAAATTAAAATTTAGAAAAATTAAGTAGTAGGTAATTAGTAACTAATATATTTAGTCATTCGTTCAATGCAGAAGAAAATTATGAAAACCAAGAGTTACCATTTTAATTATGAAATTGGTATCAGGAGAGACAGGTCTTAAGAGTTCGTCGGAAGCTAGAAAATAATAATCACGTTACACACATATATCTTTCAACAAGGGCTACCGCAAATTATTCAAGGATTGGGTTATCAATGAGCACGTACCGAGATAGATCTGTCCAAAAGCCCCACTTCCTATCGACTTCCCCAATCGCCATTGTTTCCCAGTCACGTCGCTGATGATTTCTGCATTTTTCACGTCAGGAATTTTGAAATTAAGAACGGAAGCTTTGCGCCTCGAAACAGTCATGCCGTCGCAATGTCTCGGAGCCATAGGAACTGCAAGAGTGAAAATGACTGTACGGTAGTATCATTTTCCTCATTTGAGTTAGGAAGAACATAATCAACTTAGTACCAGAGTAACAAATTCATTTGTAATAAGGTACTTACGAGGGATATCCAGAAAATAAGGTGACAACTGCTGCCAAAAATCGAAAAGTGCATATATTTTAACCAAATTTACAGGGTATGTTCGAAAATATATGTTTATTTTTCGACATAATCGCCATCCCGATCAATACATTTTTTCAGCCTCGGCAGCAGCTTTTGTATATCCTTGTCTTATACACTTCCGCCACCTTTGAAAGCCAACAGTCTCCATCACCTCCTCGTCGTTAGAAAAACGTTTTCCACCCAAGAACTCTATCAATTTAGTGAAAAGATGAAAATCTGAGGGCGCAAGGTCCAGAGAATATGGTGGGTGGGTCACAATGTCCCATCCAATGGATGCAAGCAGGGCTTGGGTTTAACAAGCGATGTGGGGTCGGGCGTTGTCGTGAAGGAGAGACACACCAAGAGTCAGCATCCTCCTCCTCCTGTTTTCTATGCTGTTCTCCAATTTTTTAAGGGTTTCGTAATATGATGGTTGTCCCTCTGGCCATAAAATTCACCAACAACAACCCTTTTCGATCCCAAAACACCGATGCCATGATTTTCCGCTCTTTTCTTCGTTGCGAGTGTCTGTGCTACCTTCTTTAAAAAGCCAAACCCACTTGAAAACATGTTGACGTGACATAACCTCAGGTCCGTAAGTGCCCACAAGCTGACGATGGATTTCGGAAGCAGATTCGTGACGCATAGTCAGGAACTTGATGACTGACTGAATCTGGCATCGGCGGTAGGTGGAGGGAATAGCACCTTCAGAGGTTGATGGAAACTGCTCCTGCGACGCCATTTCTCAACTTACCGACACGGGGTTGGGCTCATTTTGACCGTAACGAGGAAAAGTCAATTAATGACTTATACTTATTTCTACAAGCAGCTATGCCACTCATAACAAAAACAATTCCTAGTGTCCTTCAAGGGACTTGTAGCCTTACATTCTGGATATCCCTCGTACAATTTGGATATCGAATTCGTAAAACTAAGATAAATTTTTACTTCCACGTTTACGTAGTAAATGGAAGTATTTTGATTGTTCGAAAGTCAAATTTGGAACGGAAGTGAATTTTGAAGAAATTTTCACAGTACTATACCGATTCAGAAACAACTTTTGAATAAGCGTCTGTGTGTCCGTCTATACGTGTGTCTGTTCTGTGGTAAAAAATGACAAAAATCGTCATATCTCCATGAAAAGTGAATGAAATTTTCTGATTTTGTTTTCCTAGTAAATTTACAAAATTAATTTCCGGATTTTGAATAACACACAGTACTTCCCAGTTGTAACCGTTCAAAGTTTTTTCTGTTTTGATTTTTACAGGCTATAAGAGTCAAGATTTTTATACGTTTGGTCCTAAAATGTTCATTATGGCAAGCAGATAATGCTAGACGTTTTGTATATTGGGTCACATGCCCTACCTCCATGTTATAAACCTTTTTAACAATGTTACTAGTGTTTTTTAATTTATTTTTTTTCCTCCTTGGTTGAGTCGTCGCATCTCTCATCGTACTAGGTTGGTGAGGGGGAGAAGAACCAGGCGACATGTTCTCCGATTTTTTTTATTTATTTATAGTTTATTTTTTTTTTTACAATTCGATATATCTAGGTAATTGAACGCTCAAGGTCTTCAAATGTTTGGGACCGCGATATAATGAAGACTGATTTACCACATACAATAATTCCGCGTTATACGCATGTTGACTATAATTTGATTATTTCAGACAGCAAAAATGATTATATATATAAATATAATATATATAAATGATGAAAATTATGAAAAATATGAATATGAATGAATGAATATTAAAGAATGAAAATATGAATGAACGTTAATATATAAACGATTATGATTATAAGTCAGCTAAATGTGGCTTAATTTTTATCATTAGTGTCACACACTGCACTTCTTCGTGATTCGTATTTTCAGTTATTTTATTTGTGCACTTTTGTATATTTGGGTCTCCTTGCTTTGAAAATGATTCCATTTCAAAAAATTTGTTTTGTATCCGGTTCGTGCAATCGATTCGATTGAATAACACACCGCACTTCTGCCTTATTGACTTTTCGAGTTTTACAGGCCGCAAAAAAAATCAATATCTTCGATACTGGAGGTTCATGAAAACGATCCTATTTTACATAACTTGGTTGTATCGTTATGTAGGCTCACATACTGCACTTCCGCATCATTAATTGGTGCGTTTTTTTTTATTTTTGGGTTCTCCTAGCCAGTTTGTCAATGACAGTTGTAGAGTAATAACTTTGCACTCTTAGTAAGAGCTTCTTGATTTTATAATTGGTTATTGTAGCTACCGACTCAAACATGGAAGTACTGTGTGATCTCTGCACCGGGGTTTCAATTAGGTAGAACGATTTTGATCAAGGTGTCAGGGTGTTCCTACATCCCGGGTGAGCCACTCACTGCGAACCCGGTTATTGACTACGATTATCACAGCTGAACACAACTGTTAACGAATAGCCCATACAGGCACCATTAGCTGCCTGTATTTCCGCGTTCTCAGTCATATAGCTTTGTAAGCCACATCAGCAATTCTGGGAATTCGATGAACAGGTGAAAAAAGATAAGGAACCATACAACGAATAATACCTTACCTAAACCATATCAGACGAGAAAATCGAGTTTGAGAAAGTTCCGTAGTTAATGACCACAGAGATTACCGCGATTATGCCTTAAACACATCATGTTGTCAAAGGATTTCATTAAAACGGCGGTTACACTCTACAATGTTAAAACTGCACACGAAAAACGGATCAATTACATCAATCCTGAGAGCTAACTACCTAGTAGGCTAGTAGCCACCATCCTTGATCATGGTTATGGTTGACAAGGTTTCAATTTCAATTTCCGACTCGTACCACACGTCGCCGCATCAGGTTACCCAACAGAATAAACACTCGTGATTATTGTTCCCGCCAGATGACGCTTGTTTCAGCTAAAACATCGCGTTTGAACGAGATAAAAACCAGTAACTCGTCCTAAAAAGTTTGAAGTGTAAATTGTGTTTCATTTTTCACATATTATTATATTTTTTCTCAAATGTCATTTTTGAAACACGATTGTAAATTGTCATGATTAATGTGATTTTAGTAACAAAATTGGCCACGAAAATGCAATTTATTTTAGTTTTTTTTTTTAAATAAGGCGAAATTTTTATATGTCATACCTATTTTCAATGATCTCCAATGATGAGTAAGTTGAATTTTCCGTAAATTTAATTCTATGTATATATATAAAATAATTTTTCTAGAGAAATTTCAGTAGTACCTAAGCTGTTACCTCTTTTGTGGTTTTGAAATTCATTCTTGGAATTTGTTGAACTGCACTCAGTTTTATCTTGCATGCAATTTCGATCGATTGGTTCGATTAGTAAATCGGTATTTTTTTATAGTAACGACTAATTCGTAGAATGATTGACTGGTAAACCGATCCAATTAATCGACTTTCTTCGGTCGATAGGCATCACGGTCAGATCTTTCACTGCTTTTTTTCGCTGATGCGAACCATCTATTCTTCTTTATCGAAGTAATTATTTTTGATACATTAGCGAAGTAATTATTTGATAGATAAAAAATCGTGGCAAAATCATGTGGGAATAATCGATAATCTATATAATTATGACATTGTGAAATGTCATATCGATACTCGATAGTGAAATTGCAATAATACAATCGATATTCAGGTATCGAGTCTCAACCTCAAGCGCTCAAGCCCGTATCGGCGTATCCTGAAAGGTGAATCCCGTATCCCGTTATCCGTTTACTGTTTCACATTGTAGATCGGATCCTGGATCTTTTATTTCGTTCGTCTACGGAATTCATTTCCTGTCAAAAGAGAAAGTGCGTGCGTAGTTGACTTTATAATTGGCAACGGTCAAGTTCTTTTTTTCTAACGAAAGTGTACACTGTTTTTAACCAACTGTTGACATATTCATAATAATTATGCCGTAGTCTTCAAATAATTTGGTCTTCAGCGAACGAGTATCCTGCCTTGTTTTTAATATGCTGTCCGTACATTGGAGGCAATTCTTCGGAAATGGTAAGAGTTAGGTTAAAAAAGATAACCTCATTTGGACGAAACGACTTCGAGTCGATTATGGGCTGAACTGGCCGAAAATCCAACGATAAAGGTCTTGGTCGACCGATGAAGCCGTTCACATGAAGCTGCTATGTTCAACTTTCTATGCGAGCTTCATTTTTGGACGAAAAAAGATGGCATCATCGTGGACAATTCGGACTTCGGGGCGTTTTTGTATTACGAACGTGGAGACGTGTGTGGCAGCAATAACGACAAATTCGCCACCCCCTGTCCCATTCTCGAAGGGAAGAAGAACTATAGCGAGGGGCGTGGTGTCGCTTTCTCCCTAACGAATAAGAAGAAAAAACGCCTCAAAGATTCCTTGGCCGATCTTGAAGACATGCTCCACGAGTTTAGGGTTGTCTGTTTCGAATGGTCGAATCCAGAAACGATCAGGGTAGTTTTCGAAAACGGCCTCAGAACTTGTATCAAGGTCAGCCCTCAGGGAGACCCGGAGGAATTTCTGCAAGACAAGTTCATGGTGGGAAAATTGACCGACAGCAGTTATCTGTCCGATGTAGCGATACATTTGCATCACGCTGTCTTTGCTTATACTGACAACCTAGTAACCTACGTTCACATATCTAGGCCATCGTTGGAGTGTTTTTCCACCCGCAAATGGAGCACATCTGACGTCAAGTTGTCGAATGTGCAGTTAGCTGGACCTAACGGACGTCGGTTGGATAAAAGCCTTTCGTTTGCCATAGCCGGAGACGCTCTGCTTGTCTGGTGGAAGGCCACTCGCGACGAAGTCTATCCATGGAGTCCTCAGGTTAAGGCTCAAGATCGAGCTAACGTGCTTGTCTATTCCCTCAACGGAACCAAATTCAACCTATTATGCTACTACAAGACGAAATTCGAACCGATCGAAGTAATGTTCAGCCAGACGCGACCAGATACTATTTACACTTTACAGCAAAGGATCACTGATGAAGGAGAAGTGTCGCTCGAATGGGAAGTTGCAACACTTGACTGTCGAAACCTCCGTACAAATTATATTCTTACAATTCCGCTGCCCACTCATGTATCCACGCTAACACTCAGCCCAAAAGAAGACAAATTGCTAGCCACCTGCATTGACGGGTCGCTACTTGTCGCTGACAGTTACGGCAACATTACCAACCGCGTTCGAACAAATCTCATCCCTAGTTTGGCTCTATGGCATCCCGATGGTGCTTTGATTGTTGTCGCCAACAGTAAAGGGCAGCTCCAATGGTTTGATAGCGCTTTGGCACCTGTAAGCTGCCAATTGGTATCTAATAGCGTTGACACGACGGTCCTTGACGTTGGTTCGTACTTCAAACATCAACCGAATCTAGTCAGTATTCTTTGGAACCGCCGTGCATACAACTCTTCTCCACCTGACGCGTTTCACGATTTCCTTTTACTCCAATTCGAAAAAGGTCCTCTTGTGATTCTGAAAGTTTTACGGTCTCGCGAGAAGAAATTATCTCCAGACGCTATAGTCTACCAATACCTCAATTCAGGAGCGTACAGCAGTGCATTAAACATCTTGTATACCATTGATTGGGAAGTCGATTCCGAGCTTGCAATGTCAACTCTACATTCAATGGTGTCTTATCTCTTGCGAAAGCCGTTATCATTATCTACAGAGTCGGCCCTCGAGAAGGCTCTTGGTTATTTTCTCAACCCTATTCGACCTATACCTGAAGATATTGTGACTGAAGTTGAGGATGGAGTTGTGGACCTGGCGAGAAAGTTTTTCCACCAACTGCTAAGATACAAGCGTTTCGATAAAGCCTTCATGCTGGCCATAGATCTTGGAAAGTATGACCTTTTCATGGACCTTTATCATTATAGTAAGGAGGTTAAGAATAAAGCAATGGCCGCGGCTGCTTGGGAAAGAGCCGAAGAATTGGCCTGTTCGAGTTGTGAGAGTGGATCTGGATCGAGCTGTGATTGCTCGGAGTCATGTTCGTCGAGTAGTCAATCCAGCCTTAGCGACAACGATTCAGAGTCAACGCAAGAACTTCAAGAAAGAATTGTTCCTCCTTTGCCAGTAGGGAGCCCACTGGAATCGAGTCGCAACCGTGTCTGCTATTCAAGCATTCTTCAACAGCACAATTTCCGGCGAAATCCTCCAGCAATAAATACGTCATCGGGGCTGATTTTTCCAAATGCGCTAGGGTCGGTTTCAAGTGGTCGCCTGAGAACTGCTGATATCTCGGCGCAGCCGAGATTTGTGCGAGATTATTTTAGAAAGGACTCGAAAGGAATTTATCTGCCGGTTGCAATTAATGAAGACAATATTTTTGCCGAGGAAAATTGTGTAGTCCATCATCCCAATGTGCCATCTAGCCGAGCGCCCTTGCAGTTCCTTCCGGATGACACGTTTCAGAGTAGAGAGCTTAAGCAGGATGAGTCAGTATATAGTAGCGATGTCTTGTCCAGTGTGCGGCCTGAGGCGCATGTTATTCTTCCGGAGTTGTTGAAAGTGGCTAACGTCAGGAGGAAGAACAATCTTCATCAAACTAACGTTTTAGGTGGTTCAGCTTCGAATGTTCCCTACAGTTCGGTCCCCGTAGACGAATATGTCTACCCGCAGACAAACTCTATCAAGACGTTTTCCCTTCACAATGATAGGACGCAACCTGACGGATATTCGCAAATGAGGACGTTCACAGAAATACAAAATGGCGGAGCCTCTGTAAGAACTCTGGAGAAACTTCCGAAACTTTTAGTTGGACAAGTAGACACATGTCGGACGCATTTCCCTGGTAATAGTGCAGCTCCAGTCGGTGATATGGCTTCATCAGTTCCAAGTGAAAATGCTCAAACCAAAATTGCAAATTTGACACCATCAAACAATTTGAAAACGTCCGACTCGACTGACAAATCGTACGACGTTCCAATTATAGCAAAGGCTGAAACTGAAGATGGAAAAATCAAAGTGGTCCATTTTGGACTTGTATGATAAAACGGGTGCTATGACGATTCAGATGAAGTTATATTTGATTCTGTTATTAAATAGGTCTGTAAATAATGGATGTGGATAATTTAATGTATTTTGAGTGTTGTGTAGTATCTTGCAGAACGAAACGTTCAGCTTCTATTATGAACGCTCAAATATGAACAAAGTTGTTTCACATTGCTGAAATTGAAATCCAGCTTTACTACCATTTTTTGAAATGATAAAGTTCCAATCTGTGGTATGAGTGCCTTTGCATTTTTGAGCTCACCAATTTTTGGCCGAGCTGGTGTGCAAAATATGTTTGGTTTCAAAATTATGTGCATATGAGATTCTCATTGATTCATGATTCATTCTTGAGTGTTTGATACCAATGACTTTCATCAATCTGAGCTGCCAAGTTCAATAACCCCCCTGTTTTTTTTTTTTTTTTTTTTTGTAAGAATGTAACCTCCTTGCCCATATATTTCGTTGGCCATGGTTGTTATAATTTGTATCAATGTTTTCATATTTCATTCTATATCTTATCTCTGGTTAATATAATTAAAATCCTCATGGGACGCTGAGAGGGAGACAAATCAGATTTTGTTGTCGCATCGCAAGTGTTGGAATGTTAGGGGAAGAAAACCAGACGACTCATTTTGATAACTTAACCTTAGCCTTCTATATTGCTCTGAGGATGCCTGAAGGGTCAAAAGTTCTCAGACGCCAATATTAGGTTGAAGAATGATTTACCTCTTTACCTTGTAGGGGAGTTACCTCCACCCACACCCCCCCAGCTTGTTTTCCGCGTTGTTATTTTTCGTCCTTACTGACGCCAATTCGGGCATCTCTTCGGATGTTGTGGTTTATTGCCTGTGCTCCCCCCTCAGATTCTCTCCACAAACCGCTATGCTACTTATTAGATAATTAAGAAAACTTTTTTCCCACTTAGAATACTTATTCCTTGGATAATATTTACGAAGATCTACTTGTATTTTGACCGCTTATTGTCAGGTCGTATGCCTATTAGATATTTTTTCCATTTTGCAAACAAATTTTCCGATTCGCCCACCTTGGATTCAAGTCTGATCATTTTTCTAGTCACAAAACCGATCTTGGAGAATCAGGAAATGATATTTGACGAATTTCTCAACTTATTGTATTTACATTATGGGTAAAACGGTTTGCGCCAAATCACCAAACGGGAGAGTGTCTGCAGCCACTCTCTGAATGAAGAAATTGCTCTAACTTTTTGATAGAACAAAAAATTGTTATTTTCATCTAGACTTCTAGTGTTTTCTTTTCTTACGCTCATGATATTTTGTCTCATGTACCTACATTCCAAAGATTTTACAATGATTTATACGTTATTTAATACGCTATTGTCCTTTCAAAAAGGCGGAGAAATGCGTACAAAGAATGTTCCAAACAATTTTATTCAATCGTATTCAAATAAATATTTTCGCCATGAGCTATTCCCAGTTTTTATTGGATTTTCCATCGCACAGCCAACTAGAACTAACGATATTCGTTCAGCAGGAACATGCAGAGGTAACAGGTTATAGAGTATTCTGTAACAAGTAACAAAAATAGTATACTTCTTTTCCTTCTAGTCGCATTTCTTTATGTCCGGGGGTTGTGAGGTGGAGAAAAACCAGGCGACTCATTCTCCACCTCACAACCCCCGGGCATAAAAAAAATAGTATAGAAGAAGGTACTGTTGGAAGTAGTGTCACTTCTGAGCAGTATTTTGGCGATATTAAGAAAATAGTTTCACTCTGTGAGAGTTTTATTTGTGTCACGTGTGACACTGGGGTAATAAATTTAATGACATGGATTAGGATGAAGAAGTAAATAGGCCTTAAGAGCAGGGAGCAATGAATTTTACAAAACCAGTCCCTTGTTGCCCAAAACAATGGGGTTAAAAATTTTCAATTATTAAAATGATATTGAATAAATGTATTCATACGAAACTAATAATAACTAAGGTTGACTGCTATTTGAAACCAGTGGTGTGCATAGATCATTCAGTAATTCCATGTTAGAGTCGGTAACAAGTATAACCAGTTCGACGGCATCAAGCAAAAGGGGACCAATCCACAAAATCGTGAAAATCGGGCACGGACCATTTCTGGAAAGAACTAGGTCATTCCCGCATTCAGCAAAAAAGATTTAGGTGAAGAAAAGGTCAGTATGAAAAAAAAAAAACAACAGCAGTATACTCAACAAGTGTTTGGTTGAATTATAGGTGCAACTCGACTTTTGGGCCATTTTACTCAAAACCGTTCTCACGTGGATTGGTTCCCTTTTGCTTAATGCCGTCCATTTATAAGAGTTATATAGAAGTTATATAACTAGTTATAAGATTAAAGAACTCAACTGTGAAACAATGGCCACAACACATCAGCACACTACAACTGTTGTTAAAAAAAGACACAAAATTAGAAAAACGCGCGAATTAGGTTGATATTGTGGAAATGCAGTACCTGAGCCTAACAATACAAGCCACGTTTTCTAAAATGTGATCATTTTAATGGCAGGGACACTCAAAAATGTATAAACTGCCCTAAAGAGGAAATGAGGGGCCATTCACTCGTCGTTATTAATACCCGAAAACGTCAAGCATTCGAATATACTGATTTATGCAGCCAGTCGTACGTACATACGAAAAAAGGGCATGGCGTGGAAATACGGTGTGTGAGTCAAAGATGATAATCAAACGTTATCTGATTGCCACGAATAACCTTTTGAGACCAAGACCTATCACAATAAAAACCAGTGGTGTGCATAGATCACACAGTACTTCCATGTTTCAGTTGGTAACAGGAATAACCAATTATAAAATCAAGAAGCTCCTAGTGAGGGTGCTAAGTTACTACTCAACAACTGTTATTGGAAAACTAGCTAGGAGAACCAAAAAATATAAAAACTCACCAATTAGGTTGATAATGCAGAAGTGCAGTATGTGAGCCTAACAAAAGCCAAATTTTGTAGAATGGGATCATTTCTATGAACCTCCAGTGTCAAAGATATTGACTTTTTCACGGACAGTAAAATCTAATACTCAATAGGAAGTACGGTGTGTGATACAATCAATACATAACATGACGACATTCAGCTGACAAAAGAAACATTTCTAGTCCGTCGGCGTTTAAATATTATGATCATTTTTGCAGTATGAAAAAATCAAAATATAGTCAATATGCGAACAAAATGGAAGTAATGTACGCTGTAATGGAAGTACTGTGATCCACTTGATAAGAATCTGACTTCATTCAATCGCCGTACCAAAGATTTCAAGACCTTGAGCATTCAAGTATATTGATTTTTGCAGCCTGTAAAAATCAAAATACAAAATACACACCAGTGAAATTGTGGAAAAAGCTTATAATGTGGACCCAATATACTAATAAAAAAAAAAAAACTTGAAAAAACCGACTCCAAAATTATAAGCAGATAAAATAAACTCTGAATAGGAAAAAATAACCAAAATGTCCCAACCACCAACTACATATTTTAAGGACTACTTCAGTTCTTGTATTGACCTACCACTTTCACATTGATCGGATCACCTCCCTTAATAATATAAAAATGACTATTTCTCATTTCCCAAATGATTGAAAGACTTTCCATTCTCCTTTGAATCGCCTTCAGATTGATCACTTTTTGTTGGCCTCTGTTGCCTCTCTGGCAGAATGACTTCCGGATGGTAACAAATATATATGAATATATAATAATTTAGTTTTTGTAGGTTGAGGGGGAGAAAAACGAGGCGACCTCTTCTCCATTTTTTTATTCAGCCGAGTACTTTCGCCCGTTCGGGCTTCTTCAGGGCATTATAGGACCAAGGGTACCTATGGCCACCCTCAACCTACAAAAAGAAGTAATGCGACCACCTGGTGAAGATAATAATTTAGTAGACTTGAAGACTCATAGAGAAATCAGAAATGATTTTTAGGAAACGGTGTAAATAGTCATTGTAAAATTGATAGTGTTACAAACTGGCTCTCATAAATTAATGCTGAATTGCTCTGTTCAAATATCATGATAACTGATGATAGTTACAGTCTCACAAATACGGATTCTATAGGTTTCTCCAAGAAATTATAACAGAGGCCAACAAAAAGTGATCAATCTGGAGGCGATTTAGAGGTGAAAGGAAAGTCTTTTAATCATTTGGGAAATGAGAAATAGTCATTTCTTTATTATTAGGGGAGGTGATCCAATCAATCAGGAAGTGGTCAGGTCAATACGAGTAGTAAAGTAGTCCTTAAAATGTGTAGTTGGCGAATGAGTTGCTGCGAAGTTGGGACATTTCTATTATTGTTTCCTTTTCAGAGTTTATTTTATAGACAAAGTTTTTGAACTGGGTTGGTGAGGGGGAGAAGAACCAGGCGACATGTTCTCCGATTTTTTATTAACTGGCCGAGTACTTTCGCCCCTTCGGGCATCCTCAGGGCGATGAGGAACCATAGGTTACACATAGGTAACCATAGGTTACACATAGGTAACCACAGGTTACCATAGGTAACCTATGGTTCCACATCGCCCTGAGGATGCCCGAAGGGGCGAAAGTACTCGGCCAGTTAATAAAAAATCGGAGAACATGTCGCCTGGTTCTTCTCCCCCTCACCAACCCAGTACGATGAGAGATGCGACGACTCAACCAAGAAGAAAGTTTTTGAAGTCGGTTTTATTTTTATTTTTTAAGTTTTTTTTTATTTTTCTCTTTTCAGTGACTAGAGAAGAAGAGCAAGAAGTAGAAGTCGAGCAGTAGAAGTAGAGAATTAGAGCAGTCCTTAAAATTTGTAGTTGGTGGTTGAGTTGCTGCAAAGTTGGAACATTTTTGTTATTTTTTCCTTTTCAGAGTTTATTTTATAGGCAGATACCTAATTGTGAAGTCGGTTTTATTATTTTTCTCCTTTTAGTGGTTTACAATTATGTATGGACAGCTCTCTCCACAAAATTTGCTCACGCTTTATTTATTGTGTTTTTGTCACTTACTACTAACCGGCAAAAAAGAAAGAATCAGTTGGACACTGAAGATCTAAACTATACTGATTACCTAACTAATATAATTTATGACACCAATGTTTGTTACTGAAATGTACCAATTTACTCGTTCTTTAATTCTCAAATGATTTTCCGAGTAATGATTTCCTCAAGCCTATCGCAATTTCACTAAATGAGAGAAATCCGAACAAAATTTCAGAAATTTGTCAAACGTTTGCGCATTATAATAAAGTTATTCGGCTCTCAAAACCATTATATTTCTTGAACATTTAACGCTGAATTCAAATTTTTTTATCGACAATGCTGTGGCTTCTGTAGTTTTTTTTCTACAAGCATAAATAGTCCAAAAAACGTGATTTCGAAATAAGGCCTAAAACGTATTTACTTTTAGTCCAATCAATACCAAACTTTAACCGCGCAAACTAGACTCAAATTTGAACAATTTAAGTTTACAGACCATGAAAAAACATAGTTAGTCTCAAACATAGGTCCATAAATACATCGATTGCTCCCTTATGTGAAGTAAAAGTAATTTTCTTTCATTTTTGGAAAGCTCTTGCTGAGTACTTTCATGCGCGACAACTGTCGTTTCTTTTTTTTTTTGACGTGGTTGAGAGTAGTGCTTAAAAACCTCAAAAAAGTGAAAATCGGCAAAACGTTTTTCATTACATTTTCTCCTGTATACGCCATATCAGAATTCCGAAAAACAATTGGAGCTAGGCCCCCACAGGCAGATAAACTATGAACAAAATGACGTAAAAAATAAAACAAACGAGCAATTTTTCTAGAAGGTATGAGCTGACTAAGTCAAAACTTGCTGTTTTAGTGAAAATCGCGTTTTCTGGCGTTTCTCCGGATCTGGGGACGTAACTACTGGATGGACTCAATTATGGGACCTACCTGGATCGTAACCCTTTCAAACAAAAAAAAAAAAAAGAAAAAGTAACCCAATCGGATTACAGGAGCTGAACGCCAGCAGACAACACATACCGAAAAAACCCCGCAAGTCAACCATAGTAACCTCCTCCTTTTGAAGTAGGTTAAAAAATAACAGAAATGTCTCGACTGCACAGCAACTCATTCACCAACTACATATTTTGAGGAATACTTTACTGGATTGATTGGACCACCTCCCCTAGTGATATAAAAATTAATATTTCTCATTTCCCAAATGATCGAAGACTTTCCTTTTTTTCTAAAGAAAGAATAAAGCTCTTGCTAAGTACTTCCAATTGCAATAATGTTCATATTTTTTTCTCAACGTGGTTGGGAGTGGTGCACGAAAAACCTCAAAAATGTTAAAATCGGCATCACTTTTTTTTATGTTGACATTTCAAGGATTATTCAAATTCGGCCATGATGAAATACGACTCTAAGACCAGGGACGAAACCCTAAGACCCAACTGTCAACGAATTGAAATGGCTATTGTACAATCCGCCTCGGATCATTGAATACAAACTCAAGTTCGCACCACTTCCGTGGCAACCAAAAAAAAAAAAAAATTCAATGATCCTTTTGATTACATGCATTAGAGCCCCTAAATCTCCAGGTACCTACCTAATAAAATCGAGCATCATGAAGGTGTATCATTTTGCATTTTGCCTATAATTTGCAATAACTCAAGTTGAAGTGAAACAACATGCTGAAACCATTGCCGTAATAGAACTGCAATTTGCCTAAACTCATAGTTAAAAACGCCAAAAAGCTATAACTCAGCTAGTTTTTTGGGAAATTATTTTTTCTTGTTTAAACCTTTGCGCCTTAATCCGAGGTTATAATCTATTGATGGAATCAATAAAATCTTCGACTCGTACGCGTGATAAAGAATGAATTTGGGTTTTTGTCTGTCCTGAAAAACTGAGTAATAGCATGTTGCTGCTTAATTGACGATTTGATCTCAATAACGGAAACAAAATTACTAGTGATGTCAAACGAACAATAATTGCTGGCTATAGTTTAGACTGAACAGGAAAACTTTACTAAAGACCCATTGACCAAATCAATTCGGCATCGGTCGAAATCTGGACCTCATTACCAGTATTGTTAGCATCATACGTGTTCGAACTGCTTATAAGGCCTCCAAACTTGATAGTGTGACTGCTGAGATTCCATTTGAGACCTGTCGTTGTCACAGAGTTGTCGCCTTTTGGTTCAAACGGAAGAATCGCACACCATTCTTGCCGGTGTTTCAGATAACGCGGTATAGCAATTTTATGGATCCCTCTACACAACCACCAAGTCAGAGAAGACCTGGAATTTGTAGTGAAAATGAATAAATCGACGGAACTTACTGAAAGTTAAGAGACCAATTGATGTACAACAACTTGATAAGCTTAACTGAAATCGGGTTGTGAAAATAAATAGTGATGCCAAACAATCTTGCGTATCGGTGGAAATTTAATATGGCAGGAAATATAGTAGAAAATACATGTGCAATTGCGAGGAACTTTTACCTGGACAGAATATAAATACGCGGACGTCCCTTCAGCTCGTTTCCGATCCTCATCACATTGAGGCAGGACATCGTATGGTCAAGGCGGCCGTCCATTTCTGAAATAACGACTATCGTCTCCAAATGTTGGTCACAGTGCTCTGTCATGGAACGTAGTCCCTTCTCAAAATCTGTGTAGTCTTGGTCGGGCGTTGGGACTATTTTGCAACCGTTTTCTTCACACAGTTTCAAAGTCGATTGCTGTATCGAATCAAAATCACCTGAAACGACTTCGGGAAACTTTCGCGGCGTTTTGATCTTATGCTCGTTGAAATATTTAAACCATCGGTCAGTCCCTCCATCGACTGTAATTCGGATTACAGCTTCATTCCATAATCTGAAAGATAAATCGAAATATTTCAATTAGCTCAAATAAAAAAGCAGCAGTTGCTGTAGATTTCGTGCTTCAAAGTTAGCCGTACGAACAACTTGGGTTTGGAATTAGTGACACCTTTTTTTCTGTACGAATGTCGTTTGGAAACTTTACAACCATGGTGTCTTTACTATGCATATTCATATAAATTCATGAACATGAAGTTGATCGAGTAAGCTCATCCTTACAAGTTAGAAACACATGAAAGTGCCCAAGAACGCTGAATTCATTGGGTGATAATTCCGGTGGGAGTAAGATTGCGAGATGTATGATAATTATTTTACAAGAGAACGCACGTCATTATCTTACTCTCATCCTCAAACTCGAAAAATAATAATACAACATTCGAATAACTGCTACGAATGCTCAATCGTTCAAGTACATTGTGAAGGATGACGGTGGGATGAGAATCGGCGAGTTAAGTATCATAACAGCGTGAGTTCCAAAAACATAATCCAAAGGTTTATCACGGCCGAGTGGGCACCATTCGATTGCCGGCGAGGAGCACATCTCAAAAAGCGCGACAGTTGCCGCACGCTCTTCTTCAACCCGAATATTCAAACGGTGAAGTCAGCGGCTAGTGCATAAATCACGAAATAGAATTTTCGTGCAGTCGATACGAACCGAAAAATTACGGAAGATCAATACGGTCAACTGCTCCGCGTAGAAATCAATTGGACATGAGACGGGCTAACTCTAACGTAAGTTCAAGAAATTATAGAAACGGATACGAAAAAATATAAAAATAAAATGCCGGTGATTGCATGATTGTATCTCGCATCGGATTCTATGCTTTATCTTTTATCACTATCTTACCCAAAAATCGATTTCTAACATCGATCACTTTCTTCAGCCAATATATCGATGTACCTAGGGTGTGAGGGAGAGAAAAACCACCTGTGAAATTCCTCACTCCGAAAAATCGATGCATTATCGGATACTACAAGCATACTACTATAGCATTGTTGAAAACCGTCCGTTGAAAAAAAATATTCACGATTTATACGGTTGAAGTGGTGGTTGGCAAGTGCGTAGGTATTTTGTTTAGTTTCTGCCCATTTTGATTTGGCATTAATGCAAACCAAAAAAAGATGGCCCTAGAAGAGCTCCATCTACATGGAGGCGTTTCCAGTTCTCCGATGGTTCATCCCATGGATTATTGTGAGCCTTTGGTGGATTCGAGCGGGTAAGGGCACATTGTTCGCAGCCCGTAACCAGGCGTTCTATTAATTTGTTTATCAATACCGGGCCAGTACAATTACTTAGAGCCAACTGCTTCATCTTTATAATCCCAACAAGATGGGCTTCATTTAATTCTGAGAGAACTTGGCTTTGGAGAGCTGCTGGAATAAAAATGCTTTTCTGACTAAAAATGGCTCCGTTATGCAGGGTGTATTCAGAGTGTGAGCTTCGATTCCTGAGATCTGTGACGATTTGACATAGTTCTGGATCATCCCAAGTGCGTCCCTGCATTGTTTCTAAGGCAATTTTCTCACTCGAAACCTAAAGAATTTGTTCTGCGCGTTCAATATTTTTAAATGTTTATGGTCTTAAAATGTTTATTATGGCGAACAGATGATGATTGATTTTTAGTATATTGGGTCACGTTATGTGCTTTTTTCTCCATTTAGATTGTGCGTATTTTGATTTTTAAAGGCCGGAAAAATCAATATATTTGAAGGTTCAAGGTCTGAAGAAAATGTTCGTGATGGCGATTGAATGATGCCTGATTCTTATCACATGGGTCACATGTAGTACTTCCTTGTTAAGCGCATTTTGAATATATTTTGATTTTTTCAGGCTGCAAAAATGATTATATATTTAAACGCTCGGTTAAATGAAATTTGTCTTTATGTCGAATGAGTGTCGTTTGGTTTTTATTATTGGTGTCACACACCGGACTTCCTCGTAATTCGCATTTTCAGTTATTTTATTGGTGGACTTCTGTATATAATGGGTCTACTTGCTTTTAAAATGACTCCATTTCACAAAACTTGTTATGTATCGATTGCATCTTACTTCCACCTTATATGCTGTTTATTGAGTATTCGATTTTTACAGGCCGTGTAAAAATCAATATCTTTGACGCTGGAGGTTCATAGAAATTATCCCATTTCACAAAACTTAACCTGCATCTTTATACATAAATAATTGGTTATACCGGTTACCGATTCAAACATGGAAGTGATTGTGATCTATGCCAACCACTGGGTTTCTTTACACACTGACTTCTCTATTTTGGACGCTGCGTGTTCAAACGTGCACGACACTCCAGCAAGGCACGGTCCTTCTAATTTAAATTCAAGGCTTTTCCTCCCACAAATAGTTCAGATAGGAGAGCAAGGTCGTGGGCCGTGAACATCCCAATTCAACCGTTCTCGAGCTCCCCCTGCATCCTTGTCATTCACAATTCTATGTATGTTGGCCGTACCTAGGTGTCTTTTGCACACGTGTTGGTTGAAATAGTATGGGACGCCACCTCAACAGGACCTTTTTGTTCACCCTGATGTGTAGCTTGACTACGACCTTGAAATAGAAGCTCTGAACTCACCGAGATTCGAAGAGAACTAACTGGAGTCACTGTCGAATCCGAATTTGTAGTCAAGTAAAATTTTCTCAACCGCTTCCTGTTTTCTGTCGTAAACACTTTTTGTTTTTCAGCATTTGAAATTTGTTCCAACTAAGGAGGCTATTCAGTTTGAGTTTTTATTCAATAATAAACTAATGTAATTGCCCAAGAAAACTAGTGGTGTACATAGATCAAACCGTACTTCCATGTTTGAGTCGGTAACAGGTATAAATAACCAATAATAAAATTGAAATAATCGTACGAAGGCCGCAACGTTAATTTACAACAACTCAAATTTCAAGCGTTTTTCTGCGCGATATGGGAATATTATTGTTGTTACTCAGACCATAGACAGATGAACGCGAGGACAGACGGACACTGACAGACAAACAAATGGACGTACACAGACACTTGTTCAGAAAGAGAACAGAGCACTCTAGGAGCAGGTGCGCAAAACGGTCAGTTTCAGATAAAGCTGAGAGAGGAATTCCAAGGTATACACCTCTACATTGGCTCAAGCCACTGTATAATCCACTTTAATTCTCCAAAAAATTAGTTAGATTAGTTCACATAAAGATGAAAAACCTTGTAGCTATAAGAATCGCTCTATACTCATTGGAATGGCCGTCAAACACTCTCTCCAGTTTAGCTCCGAGAACTCTCGAGTTATACCCTCATGTCAAATTTCTAAAAATCTCCCAAATTCGGCACAAAAGCTGCGATAGCTCGAGAACCAATAAAGCTATCGACCCGGCGATGGTCTCATTCGATTCAGCGTCCAAAAATCTATAGAATTTGATACCACGCACACATTTTTCTGAAAAACCTTGGAAAATATGAATTGTCTCCCCCTCAAAACCCCCAAAAATACCCTTAAAATTGAGCTAGCAAGTTGGTTCAACAATTGGGCCGTCGTAGGACCGAGATTGTTTTTTGGTGAAAATTTCAAATTTTTAGCTCTTACAGTTTGGCCGGGAAACTGCTAACGGCGTACGGCGGACGGACAGAATTATTCAATAATAAACCATTGTAATCGTCTAAGAAAAAAAAATTTATAACCCCCCCTCAAAATTTGATGTTTTACGATTCAAGGCATGTAGAATCCGAATATCCAATAAAAAAATTTCTGTCCGTCCGCCGTACGCCGTACGCCGTTAGCAGTTTTCCGGCCAAACTGTAAGAGCTAAAAATTTGAAATTTTCACCAAAAATCAATCTCGGTCCTACGACGGCCCAATTTTTGAGCCAACTTGCTAGCTCAATTTTAAGGGTATTTTTGGGGGGTTTTGAGGGGGAGAAAATTCATATTTTCCAAGGTTTTTCATAAAAATGTGTGCGTGGTATCAAATTAATATATAGATTTTTTGACGCTGAATCGAATGAGACCATCGCCGGGTCGATAGCTTTATTGGTTCTCGAGTTATCGCAGCTTTTGTGCCGAATTTGGGAGATTTTCAGAAATTTGACATGAGGGTATAACTCGAGAGTTCTTGGAGCTATAAAAATTGTTCTATAGATACTCATTGGAATGGCCGTCAAACACTCTCTCCAGCTGTATCGTTGGGCAATAAGTTTAGCTTTTAATTAGGAAATTAAGAAAAATAAAAATGATTAAAATTACAATAGTTGCTACGGAGTTTTCCCCTGTAGTTACCATCTGCTTTTCGGTGGGAACGTTCACAAATGTTCGGAATATTTAAAATGACAAATGTATAGTCTTCTCAAATCAATATTGAAGCGAAATAGGTAATAATAAACCACTGTACAATCATTTGCAGCGTTTTCACCAAAAATCAATCTCGGTCCTACGACGGCCCAATTCTTGAACCAACTTGCTGGCTCAATTTTAAGGGTATTTTTGCGCGGTTTTGAGGGGGAGAAAATTCATTTTTTCCAGGGTTTTTCATAAAAATGTTTAATTGGTACCACATTTTATAGATTTTTGGACGCTGAATCGAATGAGACCATCGCAGGGTCGATAGCTTTATTGGTTCTCGAGTTATCGCAGCTTTTGTGTCGAATTTGGGAGATTGTCAGAAATTTGACATGAGGTTATAACTCGAGAGTTCTTGGAGTTATAAAAATCGTTCTATACTCATTGGATTGGTCGTCAAACGCTCTCTCTTTCAATTAGGCTAGCTTTCAATTAGGAAATTAAGAAAGTTAAAATTACAATAGTTGCTACCTACGGAGTTTCCCCTATAGTTACCATCTGTTTTTCGGTGGAATTGTACAGAAATCTTCGAAATAATTACTATCACAAATGAATAGTCTTCTGGAATCATTATTGAAGCGAAGGAATAATAAACCACTGTACAATAATTTGAACCTTTTTTATTGGATATTCGGATTCTGCATGCCTTGAAACGTAAAACATCAAATTTTGAGAGGTGGTTATAAATTTTTTTTTCTTGGGTGATTACAATGGTTTATTATTGAATAATGAACCAAAATAATTCACTATAAAAAACAAGTTCTCAACCATTGCTTGTGCTCTCTTAAGAACCAAAAACTACCACTAATAACGTGGAGGCTGTGTATGTGACCCAATATACAAAGAATCTGGTGTTTGCTGCTTGCCATAATTGACATTTCAAGTCCTCAAACATAGAAAAATATTGGCAAACAGAAAAAACTTTGAACCCTTCATCTCAAATGCTCAGTGTGATTTCCAATTTTAATAAAGGCTTAAATTGCTCAATCTCTAGGAAAACATTTCCTGAAAATATCGTTGAATTTCATTCATTTTTCAGGAAGTTATGGCCATTTATGTCAGTTCCTGATCATAGACTGACGGACAGACGAACACATAATACACTTGTAGAGAAAGTAATTTTGAGTATATAAATAGTACTACATATGAAAATTTCTTCCAACAGGACCTCGGTTCCAAACTCAACTTAACAGACGATCTCATTTACTACGTAAACATGGAGGTAAAAACCTCCTCTTTTTGAATTCGGTTAAAAGTAGTTGAGCTGGCTGGATATTACTTTTTCTAGAATTTACTACAACATTGTTGGTTACTGAAATGTACAAATTTACTCGTTAAAATGATTCAGTTGCTGTGCATTTTTTTAATTTTTCCTTTTCAGAGTTTTTTTTATAGGCAAATAACTTTGAAATCAGCTTTTTAAAGTTTATTTTTTTCTTTAAATTATTTATTTATTTTTATAATTTTAATGTTGATATTAAAGATTTGAGTCAACTATCAAAAACAGTAGTCCAATTTTACAAAATTTGTCTCTACTTCTTTCGGTGGAAGTAAATTATCATATAAAAAGTTGGTGAGTAAGCGAAACCTTGACTCACCGCTTTGATATAAACGACCATCTCGGGCCATTGCTTGCATCCTGCTCCATTTGGTGGACTGTTTCGGCCCTGTCTTAGAATAGATTTGAAAATTGCCGTTATTAATTGGGACGCCTTCACTCCTCAACTGATTCAGTATTCTTATTCAGGCATGGAACCTGCAGGATGCCCCTCGACCCTTCTCTTATATTGTTCGGTGTGTAAATGTTCGCAATTTTTGTGTTAGATACACAGGATGTGTTAGGTTCAGTTCACAGGCGACAAGTAGCCTATTAAGCAACTTGAATAATAATCCAGTCAGCTTTTGTCTAAACTATCTTACCACACGTCCCCCTAGTCCTATGAGCGTCCTACTACAATCGTACTTCGTATGGAATTTTTTAAAATCCGATTTTGGTTTATTATTCAATAATAAACCATTGTAATCGCCCAAGAATAATTTTTCCGACTCCCCTTCCCAATGTAATGTTTTGCTTTTAAAGACATGATGAACCCAGATATTCAATAAAAACAAGGACAGACGGACACTATGAAAGACAAACAAATGAACGCACGGACACTTGTTCAGAAAGTGAGCAGAGCGCTCTAGAAGCAGGCACGCAAAACGTTCAGAAAAAAAAACTTTAAAAAAAAAAAAATAATAAAACCGACTTCAAAAACTTTGTCTATAAAATACAATCTGAAAAGGAAAAAAATAACAAAAATGTCCCAACTTTGCAGCAACTCATTCGCCAACTACACATTTTAAGGACTTCTTTACTACTCGTATTGACCTGACCACTTCCTGATTGATTGGATCACCTTCCCTAATAATATAAAAATTACTATTTCTCATTTCCCAAATGATTAAAAGATTTTCCTTTCACCTCTGAATTGCCTCCAGATTGATCATCTTTTAGAGTCGGCGCCTCTCTTATATTGCATTGGAGAAGCCTATAGATTCCGAATTAGTAAGAATATAAATATCATGAGTTTTCACGATTCTTGAACAGAGCAAATCAGCATTTATGAGAACTGATTATTAACAATATCGATTTGAAGATGACTATTCACGCCTTTTCTAAAAACCATTACAGATTTCTCTAAGAATCTTCACGTCCAGACCCAGACTTATTACCTGGCACCTACTAGTTTATAGTAAATTCATATTTATTTGTAACCATCGGGTAGTCATTTTGCCAGAGGCGCCATTCTGATGGAAGACCACAGCGGGAGAGACACCGAAGATGGCCAGGGTCCTCCTCTGGAAGAGGACAGTCCGGCTACCGACGACGAGAAGGATGACGAACAGAAAACCGTCACTCGCAGTGGAAGAATTGTGAAACCCAAAATTAAATTTGACGTATAAAAAAAGAGAAACTGTAAGCGCCAAGGTTTTTTTGTGTTGTAAATTTTGATTAGGCACTCTATGTTTTGATTTTGCAAAATCCCATTTAGCAAGGTGGGAGAATGTTAGAAATCTTGTAGTTTTGGATACGCCGCTAGAGGCGCTAACAAGTGGACTCATCTACAGTGGCTTGATAGATACAGTGCGGTCAAGCGAGAATCGCAGCCATGTTTATCCTAAACTCGGCTGATATAGCATTGATTTACATAGGTTCGTCTCATAATAATGCTTATAAAATCGTAATTTATATCCTCAAATACTTAATCAAAAACTTTTCAATTGCTCAAAAGTATTTTGAATTAAAATAAAATACGAAAATAATTTATTTTGTGACATAGAAGGTGAAAATTAATAAATAACGGGAGTGTGCCTAAGTCAACTTATTTTCATAAAAAATTATTTTCTTAAACCAGTGGTGTGCATAGATCACACAGTACTTCCATGTTTGAGTCGGTAACTGGTATAACCAATTATAAAATCGAGAAAATCGTACGAAGGCCGAAACGTGACCCTAGCGGTAAAGATCAGGCGTCATTCACTCGCCATTACAAATATTTCATACCTTTAGCGTCAAATGTATTGATTTTTGCACCCTGTAAAAAGCTCAACAGCGATAAACGGCGTAGGGCGGAAGTACGGTATGTGATCATAACAAAACAAAACATGGTCGTTGTAGGTCACATTTAAAGCAAAGAGACCCGAAAGTTACAAAAGCGCTAAGTGAAATAACTGAAATTGCGTTTAACAAGGAAGTACTGCAGGTGACCCCGATAATAAAAATCAAGCAACATTCATCTGTCATAAAGAAAAATTTTAAGTGTAAAGTATATTCACTCTTGTGGTCGATAAAAATCTCTAATGCAAAAAAACGGCATAAGGCGGAAGTACTGTGTGTTACCCAAACCATACAAAACAAGTTTTGTGAACGAGGTCAAAGTTGGTCATATTTATAGCAAAGAGACCCTAAAAGTACAATAACGCTTAGTAAAATAACTGAAAATGGTTTTACGAGGAAGTACTGCAGGTGACCCCAATAATAAAAATCAAGCAATATTAGGCTGTCATATAGAAAATTCAAAGTCTAATGTATATTCACTCTTGCGGTCTATTAAATCTCAAAAGTTAAAAAAAGGCATAATGCGGAAGTACTGTGTGTTATCCAAACTATGCAAAACAAGTTTTGTGAACGAGGTCAAAGTTGGTCATATTTAAAGCAAAGAAACCCATAAAATACAAATTAAACAACAGAAATTCAACTGTCATAGAAAAATTTTAAGTCCTCCAGCGTTCAAATATATTCATTTTTGTGGTCTATAAAAATCAAAATGTAGCAAATGTGCAAATAACGCGGATGTACTGCATGTGGCCCATTTGATAAAAATCAGGCATCATTCAATCGCCAACCCCAACATTTTAAGACCTCAAACATTCAAATACATTGAGTTTTGCGGCCTGTAAAAATCAAAATACAAAACATGCACTTGTGAAATCGTGAAAAACGCTCATAACGTGGAGGCATTGTATGTGACCCACTATACAAAGAATCTAGTGTTTTCTGCTGGCCATAACCGACATTTCAAGCCCTCAAACGTAGAAAAATATTGACTCTCATAGCCTGTAAAAATCGAAACAGAAAAAACTTTGAACGCTTATATCTCGGAAGTACTGTGTGTAATTCAAAATCCGGAAAACCCTAATTTTGCACAATCACTGGGAGAACATTCCCTTAAAATTTCATAGGGCTTCATCAATTTTTCAGGGAGATATGGCGATTTATGTCAGTTCGTGACCACAGACAGACGGACACACAGACACTTGTTCAGAAAGTGTTTCTGAGTATACTACTATGAAAATTTCTTCCATCAGGACCTCGGTTAAGAATTCGACTTTTCAGACGATCACAATACTTCCTTTTACTACGTAAACATGGAAGTAAAAATATTCATGTTCTTCAAGACCTTTTAATGCAAAAAAATTTACTGCTAGTTAACCATGAGAAATTTTCTAAATATTTCTATGTCCATTTTTTTTAGTTACCTTGTGGATTCCTTCGTTAATTGCAGTTAATGGGCAGCATTTTTTTCCTAAATGGTGTATTATGATGCCGAAATTCTAAGATCATTTCTGGATAAACCTGGATTTATACCTATATGCCAAATTTCATAAAAATCCAGCCTATTGGTTTCGGGTAAAAGCCACAGAGGAAGTATCGGTGATGTTTTTTCTTTGATTTTCTAATTCTACATTACACTAAAATGTCAAATTGGGTAAAAAAAAATTCTGCTGACGATCACAATGTTTCTTTATTGAAGATAATAAATATAAATAGCTGAATGCCTAAATATATGTAAATAAATCGACAAATAATATTTCGTATTCTCATAACTTCTCACAAGAAATTTTTCAAGTTTTTTTCTCCTTCAATAAGCACGTTTGTAAAATTTTGCAAGGTCAAATTTATTTTTCTCTTGAATGATAAAAAAAAAATAATGGTCACCTGACACCAGACACACAGAAACTTGTTCAGAAAGTGATTCTGAGTATTTACAGTACTATGAACATTTTTTCCAACAGGACCTAGGTTCCAAATTCGACTTTTCAGACGATCTCAATACTTCCATTTACTACGTAAACATGGAAGTAATAAGTTAACATGGAAAGAAAAAAATCCGTAAGTCAACCATAGTAACCTCCTCATTTTGAAGTCTCATTTTACAAAACTTAGGCTCCAATACTGCACTTTCGCATAATTGACCAACGTATTTCGTGTGTGGCTGCCGTTGTACAAGTTTCTTGATTATATAATCGGTTATACCTGTTACCGACTCAAACATGGAAGTACTGTGAGTTATATGCGCACCACTAATTCTGCACATGTGGTGGATTTGTGAGTGGAAAGTGCTCGGTAAGTGGCTCGTGTGTGGCCTGGTCAGTGGCGGACAGCGGATCCGCCGACGGAGGCGGTTCTGAGCGGATAAGTGCCAGAATGAATTGGAGCAGAAGGATCAGCCGAATAACAAATTCTACGGGCTACACAAATGATTAGGGTCAAGCTCAACGTTTGCGTCGCTGTGTTCGAGTGCGCGTGCACTTTTATTCACGCTCGTAGGCTGAATGGCAATTCACCAGGAGGAGGTGAACTGCTGTAGCTGTTGCTCAATGGGCTAACTGCTAATATCCTGTGCTACTGCTGCAATCCTGTTCTCTGCAGGCCAGTCCTCCTTTAGCAGCTAGCAGTCGTATCACCTAGGACCGGCGGCTCAGCTCAGAGCTCATTCCACCCGAGTATGTACATGTGCGCTAGTTCGGACACCGAGTGAAGTATTTTTCACCACCGATTGAATCGCAAGTACGGACTCAGGACTAAACGTTCAGTCGAACGTAAGGCGAAAACGTTGAGAAGATAGGAAGTACAAAAAATTTACTTTTCGGTGCTCGAAAAAATTGACATAAAAATTAGTAGGTAGTTATAATTGTAGAAACTACAAAATTTCGTAGGTTGCATTTTGGTAATTTTTGAAACAATTTTCACAATTCAAACAAAAATTTGGAACAAATTTTGCTCATTAACTCGCGCAAATTAGTTTCATCCCTACTGCTTGGAGATATTAACCTCGATTGAGTTATTTCCTACAATCTGAATAATATAGTTTTAAAAAATTAATTAATTTCTTTTCTTCTGATAAAATTGGTTAATCTATACTTGCGATTCAACAACTATAACTGACAGGCGGTTTTCCAATCGCGGAGTGAAGTTTTTGGTCAGGACAAGTTAACGTACAATGGTGATAAAAAAGAAGGTGAAAGAAGAAACACCGAATAGCGGTTTCTACGTGAAACCGCCAGAAACGCCGGCCCTGGAATCGTTCAAATTGTTTCTTTTCAATCCAAAAACGAACCAAGTTTTTGGAAGGACAGGATCAAGTTGGGGTAAGCTATTATGAAATTTAACGTCACCATTTTTCAAAAAAAAAATGAATAAAATAAAACAAATCAATGAATAAAAAATAGATATTATTATTTATTTCTACTCATATCGGTAGCTCCACGTACATCAATGTTTATTTTTGAGAATTGAATAAGTTATTTGACGAAGCAACACTTCATAATTCTCGTTGACTTCATTGACATTTAACCCAAATATAGAGATTTTTTTACTTCCACGTTTATGCAGTAAGTAAATAGAAATAATGTGATCGTCTGAAAAGTCGGTTTGGATCGGATGTCCTGATGGAAGAAATTTTCATAGTACCTACTATAATACTCAGTATCACTTTCTGATCAAGTGTCTGTGTGTCAGTCTGTCCATGTGCCTGTGGTCACATAGTGAAATAAATCGCCATATCTCCCTGAAAAATGAATGCTACTTAATGAAATATTCAGGATATTTTTTCCCTAGTTAATGAGCAAAATTAGCATTTTTACTTCCATGTTTACGTAGTAAATGGAAGTATTGAGATCGTCTGAAAAGTCGAATTCGGAACCGAGGTCTTGTTGGAAAAAATTTTCATAGTAGTATACTCAGAAACACTTTCTGAACAAGTGTCTGTTCGTCTGTGTGTCTGTGCGTCTGTGGTCACAAACTGACATAAATCGCCATATCTCCCTGAAAAATGGATGAAACCTTATGACATTTTAAGGGAATGTTTTCCCAGTGATTGTGCAAAATTAGGGTTTTCCGAATTTTGGATTACACACAGTACTTCCGAGATATAAGCGTTCAAAGTTTTTTCTGTTTTGATTTTTACAGGCTATGAGAGTCAATATTTTTCTACGTTTGAGGGCTTGAAATGTCGGTTATGGCCAGCAGAAAACACTAGATTTTTTGTATAGTGGGTCACATACAATGCCTCCACGTTATGAGCGTTTTTCACGATTTCACTAGTGCATGTTTCGTATTTTGATTTTTACAGGCCGCAAAACTCAATGTATTTGAACGTTCAAGGTCTTAAAATGATGGGGTCGGCGATTGAATGATGCCTGATTTTTATCAGGTGGGTCACATGCAGTACTTCTGCGTTATTTGCACATTTACTACATTTTGATTTTTATAGACCACAAAAATGAATATATTTGAACGCTGGAGGACTTGAAATGTTTGTATATGACAGCTGAATATTGCTTGATTTTTATTATTGGGGTCACATGCAGTACCTCCTCGTCGAATTTATCAATTGTTTTATTAAGCGTTATTGTACTTTTAGGGTCTCTTCGCTATAAATATGACCAACTTTGAACTCGTTCACAAAACTTGTTTTGTATAGTTTGGGTAACACACAGTACTTCCTCTTCATGACATTTTTTGGCTTTTGAGAGTAATTATGAACCGCGAGAGTGAATATACTTTAGACTTTAAATTTTTCTACATGACAGCTGAATATATTGCTTGGTTTTTATTATCAGCGTCACATGCAGTACTTCCTGGTAAAACGCACTTTCTGTTATTGGACTTTTTGGGGCTGTTTGCCTTTTTGGGGAGTGAATACTTTAGACCTCCAATTTTTTATATGATAGCTGAATATCGCTTGATTTCTATTATCAGGGTCACATGCAGTATTGTTTCCTCGTAAAACGATTTTCAGTTATTTTATTAAGCGTTATTGTACTTTTTGGGTCACTTTGCTTCAAATATGACCAACTTTGACCTCGTTCACAAAACTTGTTTTGCATGGTTTGTGTAACACACAGTACTTCCGCTTCATGCCGTTTATTGACTTTTGAGAGTAATTAGAAACCGCAAGAGTGAATATACTTTAGACTTTAAATTTTTCTACATGACAGCTGAATTTATTGCTTGATTTTTATTATCAGCGTCACGTGCAGTACTTCCTGGTAAAACGCACTGTCCGCCGATAGCAGTTTTCCGGCCAAACAGTAAGAGCTAAAAAATTGACATTTTCAACAAAAATCCATCTCGGCCCTACGACGGCCCAATTCTTGAACCAATTTGCTAGCTCAAATTTAAGGGTATTTTTGGGGGGTTTTGAGGGGGAGAAAATTCGTATTTTCCAAGGTTTTTCAGAAAAATGTGTACGTGGTATCAAATTGTATGGATTTTGGACGCTGAATCGAATGAGACCATCGCGGGGTCGATAGCTTTATTGGTTCTCGAGTTATCGCAGCATTTGTTTTGAATTTGGTAGATTTTCAGAAATTGGACATGAGGGTATAACTTGAGAGTTCTTGGAGCTATAAAAATCCTTCTACACTCATTGGAAAGGTCGTCAAACACTATCTCCAGCTGTATTGTTAGGCAATACGTTTAGCTTTTAATTAAGAAATTAGGAAAAAAACGCTGCAAATGATTGTACAGTGGTTTATTATTCCTTCGCTTCAAATGAAATTTCAGAAGACTATCCATTTCGGATTAGTAATTATTCAAAACATGTGTGAACATTTCAACCGAAAAACAGATTGGTAACTATCGGGGAAAATTCCGTAGCAACTATTGTAATTTTAATCTATTTTATTTTTCTTAATTTCCAAATTAAAAACTAAATTTTTTGCCCTACCGTACAGCTGGAGAGAGTGTTTGACGACCATTCCAATGAGTATAGAACGATTTTTATAGCTCCAAGAACTCTCGAGTTATACCCTCATGTCAAATTTCTGAAAATCTCCCAAATTCGATACAAAAGCTGTGATAACTCGGGAACCAATGGAGCTATCGACCCCGCGATGGTCTCATTCGATTCAGCGTCCAAAAATCTATATAATTTGATACTACGTACACCTTTTTCTGAAAAACCTTGGAAAATATGAATTTTCTCCCCCTCAAAACCCCCCAAAAATACCCTTAGAATTGAGCTAGCAAGTTGGTTCAAGAATTGGGCCGTCGTAGGACCGAGATTGATTTTTGGTGGAAATTTCAAAAATTTAGCTATTATGGTTTGGCCGGAAAAGTGTTGACTGCGTACGGCGTACGGCGTACGGCGTACGGCGGACAGACAGAATTTTTTTTATTGGATATTCGGATTCTACATGCCTTGAAACGTAAAACATCAAATTTTGAGGGGGGGTTATAAAATTTTTTTTCTTGGGCGATTACAATGGTTTTTTATTGAATAATAAACCAATAAAAATGATTAAAATTACAATAGTTGCTACGGAGGTTTCCCTTATAGTTACCATCTGTTTTTCGGTGGGAACGTTCACAAACGTTCGAAAATTAAAATCACAAATGGATAGTGTTGGGTTCTCGTCAATTCACAGCCCGAGAGGGATCCACCCGGTATTTTTGTTTTGAGTTTCTGTTAAATAAATGTTGAACTGGCTCAATTATTAACTAAATTCGCCTTTAGATTAAACAGGCCACTCTAGACCGACCTAGATTGAGATTATCGGCGGATCCGGACTTCTTTATCGAAGGCAAAGATAAGCAAGTTAAGGCAGGATTTCGCCCAGCAGGTCCGGAACGTTCTGCGGGACTATATAAACTGGGAACCTAATCGGTATATCATTATATACAACAAGTCAACATAAACCTTAGTGAACGGCCTTCAGTTCGTCTGCGCTCTCGCCAATCGCGAATTTATTTAGCGCGCGAACACCGTCAACACCCGCGTCATCACTCACGTCGGCCGTCGCGTCCTAGAGCCGCCTGTACCTCAACATCATCTCATCATCAACTCGGGGCCAGTGTACCCACCTACGGTACAGGCAATTCGTCGCTCGTAAGGATAACACCGTCGGAGGCGGCGCTGGGTTGGCAATCAACGTCGGACCTGTGAAATTCTATCAACACCACGACTAATCTTACACACTTACGGCCAATAATCTATAATAACAATTAAGAATTTACGGCCGTGCACTTGGTTGTGATTCAGCTAGTCATCGTGCAATTATCAACTTGTGTTTTCGTACATAAAATGGAGAAAATGTAATTTTGTTAGTTGCATAATTTGAAAAAATGGCCTAATGCGGAAGTACTGTGTGTTACCCAAACTATGCAAAACAAGTTTTGTGAACGAGGTCAAAGTTGGTCATATTTAAAGCAAAGAGACCTAAAAAATACAAATAAAATAACTGAAAATGCGTTTTACGAGGAGGTACTGCATGTGACCCCAATAATAAAAATCAAGCGATATTCAACTGTCATATAAAACCAGTGGTGTGCATAGATCACACAGTACTTCCATGTTTGAGTCGGTAACTGGTATAACCAATTATAAAATCGAGAAAATCGTAAGAAGGCCGAAACGTGACCCTAGCGGTAAAGATCAGGCGTCATTCACTCGCCATTACAAATATTAATACCTCTAGCGTCAAACGTATTGATTTTTGCACCCTGTAAAAAGCTCAACAGCGATAAACGGCGTAGGGCGGAAGTACGGTATGTGATCATAACAAAACAAAACATGGTCGTTAGAAGAAAGAGAGTTAGAAGAGCGCTAGAATGAAATAACTGAATCACGTTTAACGAGGAAGTACTGCACGTGACCCCGATAATAAAAATCAAGCAAAATTCAACTGTCATAAAGAAAAATTTGAAGTCTAAAGTATATTCACTCTTGTGGTCTATAAAAATCTCTAATGCAAAAAAACGGCATAAGGCGGAAGTATTGGTTGGTCAAATATATAGCAAAGAGCCCCAAAAAGTACAGTAACTGAAAATGCGTTTTGCGAGGAAGTACTGCAGGTGACCCCAATAATAAAAAACAAGCAATATTCAGCTGTCATATAGAAAATTTAAAGTCTAATGTATATTCACTCTTGCGGTCTATTGAAATCTCAAAAGTTAAAAAATGGCATAAAGCGGAAGTACTGTGTGTTACCCAAACCATACAAAACAAGTTTTGTGAACGAGGTCAAAGTTGGTCATATTTATAGCAAAGAGACCCTAAAAGTACAATAACGCTTAATAAAATAACTGAAAATGGTTTTACGAGGAAGTACTGCAGGTGACCCCAATAATAAAAATCAAGCAATATTAGGCCGTCGTATAGAAAATTCAAAGTCTAATGTATATTCACTCTTGCGGTCTATTAAATCTCAAAAGTTAAAAAAAGGCATAATGCGGAAGTACTGTGTGTTATCCAAACTATGCAAAACAAGTTTTGTGAACGAGGTCAAAGTTGGTCATATTTAAAGCAAAGAAACCCAAAAAATACAAATTAAACAACTGAAAATGCGTTTTACGAGGAGGTACTGCATGTGACCCCAATAATAAAAATCAAGCGATATTCAACTGTCATATAGAAAAATTTTAAGTCCTTCAGCGTTCAAATATATTCATTTTTGTGGTCTATAAAAATCAAAATGTAGCAAATGTGCAAATAACGCGGATGTACTGCATGTGACCCATTTGATAAAAATCAGGCATTATTCAATCGCCAACCCCAACATTTTAAGACCTCAAACATTCAAATACATTGAGTTTTGCGGCCTGTAAAAATCAAAATACAAAACATGCACTTGTGAAATCGTGAAAAACGCTCATAACGTGGAGGCATTGTATGTGACCCACTATACAAAGAATCTAGTGTTTTCTGCTGGCCATAATCGACATTTCAAGCCCTCAAACGTAGAAAAATATTGACTCTCATAGCCTGTAAAAATCGAAACAGAAAAAACTTTGAACGCTTATATCTCGGAAGTACTGTGTGTAATTCAGAATCCGGAAAACCCTTATTTTGCGCAATCACTAGGAGAACGTTCCCTTAAAATTTCATAAGGTTTCATCCATTTTTCAGGGAGATATGGCGATTTATGTCAGTTTGTGACCACAGACAGACAGACACACAGACACTACTTGTTCAGAAAGTGTTTCTGAGTATGGTACTATGAAAATTTCTTCCATCAGGACCTCGGTTCCGAATTCGACTTTTCAGACGATCTCAATACTTCCATTTACTACGTAAACATAGAAGTAAAAATTTTAAGTCCTCCAGCGTTCAAATATATTCATTTTTGTGGTCTATAAAAATCAAAATGTAGTAAAAGTGCAAATAACGCAGAAGTACTGCATGTGACCCACCAGATAAGAATCAGGCATCATTCAATCGCCGACCCCATCATTTTAAGACCTTGAACGTTCAAATACATTGAGTTTTGCGGCCTGTAAAAATCAAAATACAAAACATGCACTAGTGAAATCGTGAAAAACGCTCATAACGTGGAGGCATTGTATGTGACCCACTATACAAAGAATCTAGTGTTTTCTGCTGGCCATAACCGACATTTCAAGCCCTCAAACGTAGAAAAATATTGACTCTCATAGCCTGTAAAAATCGAAACAGAAATAACTTTGAACGCTTATATCTCGGAAGTACTGTGTGTAATTCAAAATCCGGAAAACCCTAATTTTGCACAATCACTGGGAAAACATTCCCTTAAAATTTCACAGGGTTTCATCCATTTTTCAGGGAGATATGGCAATTTATGTCAGTTTGTGACCACAGACTGACGGACAGACGGACCGAAGGACAGACGGACACACAGACACACAGACACACAGACACTTGTTCAGAAAGTGTTTCTGAGTATACCACTATGAAAATTTCTTCAATCAGGACCTTGGTTCCGAATTCGACTTTTCAGACGATCTCAATACTTCCATTTACTACGTAAACATGGAAGTATAAATTATGGGACCTACTTGGATAGTAACCCTTTCAAACAAAAAAAAAAGTAACCCGAACGTTAGTACAGGTGTTGAACGCCAGGGACAACACATACTAGGTACCGAAAAAAAACCGGCAAGTCAATTTTAGTAACCTCCTCCTTTTTTGAAGTCGGTTAAAAATAAAAATGACTAAAATTACAATAGTTGCTACGGAGCCCCTATGCCTATAGTTATATAAATATAGTTTTCGGTGGGTACGTTCATTAATGTTGGGTATAAATAAATATCACCAATGGATAATCTTCTTAAATCATTATTGAAGCGAATGAAGCGTGCTGGGCCTATAACCTTTAGGAAATACCTAATTTATGATTTGTTAAATTAATGACAGTTCAGGTTGAACGCAAGAAGCAGAATGAAATTTAATTTAGAACATTATTTGATTTTCATGAAAATTGTATCTAGGGATACAAAGACAAGATGACTGACGAGTGTAGTAGCATCTAACAACAAGTATAGTTTCCAACAGTAATAAACCACTATACAATCAATTACAGCGTTTTTAATAGACTTCGGAAGGTTACTATGGTTGACATGCGTGTTTTTTCGGTATGTGTTATCCGCTGGCGTTTAGCTCCTGTGCATCCGATCGGGCTACTTTTTACTTCCATGTTTACGTAGTAAATGGAAGTATTAGATCGTCTGAAAAGTCGAATTTGGAACCGAGGAAGAAATTTACATAGTAGTATACTCAGAATCACTTTCTGAACAAGTGTTTGTGTGTCCGTCAGTCTGTGGTCACAAACTGACATAAATGGCCATATCTCCCTGAAAAATGAATGATACCCTATGAAGTTTTAAGAGAATGTTTTCCCATTACTTGTGCAAAATTAGGGTTTTCCGGATTTTGGATTACATACAGTACTTCCGAGATATGAGCGTTCAAAGTTTTTTCTGTTTCGATTTTTACAAGCTATAAGAGTCAATCTTTTTCTACATTTGAGGGCTTGAAACGTCGGTTATGGCAAGCAGAAAACACTAGATTTTTTGTATATTGGGTCACATACAGTGCCTCCACGTTATGAGCGTTTTTCACGATTTCACTAGTGCATGTTTTGTATTTTGTTTTTCCAGGCCTCAAAACTGTATGTATTTGAACGATCAAGGTCTTGAAATGTTGAGGCCAGCGAATCAATGATGCGTGATTTTTATCGAGTTGGTCACATACAGTACTTCGGCGTTATTGGCATATTGGCTACATTTTGATTTTTAAAGACCGCGGAAATGAATATATTTGAACGCTGAGGGACTTGAAATGACAGCTGAATATCGCTTAATTTTTACTATCGGGGTCACATGCAGTACTTCCTCGTAAAACGCATTTTCAGTTATTGTACTTTTTGGGGCTCTTTGCTCTATA
Source organism: Tupiocoris notatus (assembly GCA_037159825.1). Taxonomy (NCBI): domain Eukaryota; kingdom Metazoa; phylum Arthropoda; class Insecta; order Hemiptera; family Miridae; genus Tupiocoris; species Tupiocoris notatus. The sequence goes on along the minus strand of JASJUZ010000392.1, from coordinate 10,212 downwards.
TTTGACCAACTCTGACCACGTTCACAGAACTTGCTTTGCATAGTTTGATTGATACACAGTACTTCCGTCTTATGCCATTTTTTAGCTTTTGAGATTTTTATAGACCGCGAGAGGCAGCATATGAACGCTGGGAGACTTTAAATTGAATACTGCTTGAATTTTATTACTGGGGTCACATGCAGTACTTCCTCGTAAAACGCATTTTCAGTTATTTTATGCCTGCGCTTGTGTAACTTTCACGTCCCTGTGCTTTAAATATGACCAACTTCCACCACATTCACAACACTCGTTTTGTATTGTTTTGATCACATACCGTACTTCCGCCTTAAGCCTTCTTAAGCTTTAAGAATTCTTTTTGGCCACAAAAATAGTTTGAACAATCAAGGTATAGTATATATAGTATAAGGTAGTATACAATAAGTACGATGGGTTTTCTTCTTGATTTGAACTAATCCAACAAGCAGAAAACGTTCGGTGGAGGATGAAAGTGGATTTATTTTCAATCATATAACATTCTCCATAGAAAAGTGGAAATTATTTTGTCTGTTTGTTGATTTTTGTATAACAAAATTCAACAAGGTTTCTGTGGGGAACACCCACTATCTTCTTGAGAAATGACAAAGGATTGATTCAAATTAGCTACCGCTACCTTCTCGACAGGTTCGGTTGATACTAATCAAGGTATAGTATATATAGTATAAGGTAGTATACAATAAGTACGATGGGTTTTCTTCTTGATTTGAACTAATCCAACAAGCGGAAAACGTTCGGTGGAGGATGAAAGTGGATTTATTTTCAATCATATAACATTCTCCATAGAAAAGTGGAAATTATTTTGTCTGTTTGTTGATTTTTGTATAACAAAATTCAACAAGGTTTCTGTGGGGAACACCCACTATCTTCTTGAGAAATGACAAAGGATTGATTCAAATTAGCTACCGCTACCTTCTCGTCAGGTTCGATTGATACGCACAGCGCCACCTCCCTGCTAGGTCAGCCCGTTTGCAACCTTTAGCTTCTGAGCTTAGCCAAGTTCGCAATATTTATGCGAAGGGACTTCCTCCGAGGAAGTCTCGATAAATACTTGAATTTAAAGCGATTGGTAGTTAGCTTGGTTCCCTCGTCTTCAACAGGGCCCAACCGACAGCTACCAAACGTGGTCAGTTGCTGTGCCCACACTGCCCACAGTTTCAAAAGATGAAAATATACTAAACCCACAATAAATTGTTAAATAAGAAGAAACTGTCTGAGTAGAGGTGTATTCCTTCCGAAATCCCCTCTCAGCTTTATCTGCAAGCTGCAACTGACCGTTTCGCGCGCCTGCTGCTAGAGCGCTCTGCTCTCTTTCTGAACAAGTGTTTGTGTACGTCCATTTGTTTGTCTGTCCTCGAGTCCATCTGTCTATTGTTTGAGTAACAAATATTCCCATATTTCCCCGAAAAATTCTTGAAATTGGAGTTGTTGTAAATTAACGTTGCGGCTTTCGTACGATTATTTTAAGTTTATTATTGGTTGTACCTGTTACCGACTCAAACATGGAAGTACTGTGTGATCTATGCACACCACTGGTTTAGAAATAGGGCCTGAAATTTATTTAATTTCAGTCCAATCAATACCAAACTTCGATCGCGCAAAGAAGTCTCAAATTTGAACCATTTAAGTTTAAAAGCTAATTTGCTTTATCACTAGGAGAATATTTACTTAAAATTTCATTGAGTTTTATTCATTTTTCAGGGAAATATATAGGTATATAAATATAAAATTTTATGTAACTTTGTGGCCACAGACACATGGACAGAAGGACATACTTTCCACTATTACTTCCAACAGGACCTCCGTTTCGAATTCGACTTTTCAGGCAATCACAATACTTCAATTTACTATGTAACCATAAATAATGTAAAAACGCGTCAAGCTTTTCAAAGATTTCAAAGTTATATTTTTGTAATATTAGAATTTGAATTTCCTTAACAAAGATGGCTCAACTTTTCATTAGCCATATGTAGCTATAACAGTTCAAATTTCAGGATATTCTTTCCTGTTCATATTTGAGGGTGATTTCTGTTATTGGAACTTTTTGACCGCTTAATCGAGTTGAACTGGAACGCAGCCGATGGTTTTAATGAGTGTTGAGTTATCAACGCTGTTTCATCTGATACACAGAGGTTTAGCAAAAAAAAAAAAAAAAATGTCGACGTAGAAGCAATGAATCATTTTAATAATTGAAAGAACAACTAGAGAAAATTATACTAACAAATGGCAAGAGCGCAGTGCAGCAAAAAGGGAATTTCACCAAAAAGTACAAAAAACGTGTGATTCGTTACGTTTTTTGTATAGTCATATTGCCAGAGAGGCGCCGACTCCAAAAGATGATAAATCTGGAGGCAATTCAGAGGTGAAAGGAAAATCTTTTAATCATTTGGGAAATGAGAAATAGTAATTTTTATATTATTAGGGAAGGTGATCCAATCAATCAGGAAGTGGTCAGGTCAATACGAGGAGTAAAGTAGTCCTTAAAATGTGTAGTTGGCGAATGAGTTGCTGCGAAGTTGGGACATTTTTGTTATTTTTTCCTTTTCAGAGTGTATTTTATAGACAAACTTTTTGAAGTCGGTTTTATTTTTTTTTTTTTAAAGTTTTGTGTTGGAATAATGGTGTGAGAGAATGATTTGACTCGACTGTTCGATACTAAAATTGTGTTTGAATAAACAACAATTTGTTCAAGCGCAAAACACGGAATGAATTTTATTTTAAATTAGTTTCGTAAGTAGCCAAAACACTTGGAAACCGGAACGGTGATCTATCATCAATATACTGGAGTCATGATCGTTTTCCAACATTTTGATCGCCGTGGCGACCAGATCTCAGTTGTTGGACGGCTACTACTGCCAACACTCGGTTCCTGAAGAATTTTCCGAAGGTGAACGTGTTACAAAGTAAATTTTTTCACATTGGAAAACGGCGGTGGGATATTTTTTCGATTTTAAATTGAGACGATTTTGAAAAAAAGAAAAAATTATAGAATTTATAAATACTGAAAAGAGTACACCAATCTTTTATCATATAACTACTACTAGGAATGGATACTTGTATACCATACAATTAACAGCAGCGTAATTGTTAAATTAAAAGCCCACGTCAGTTTTATAGTAGCAGTAAAAACAAGCGAAATAAAAATATTGACACAGCTCATCCTTGATTAACGCCAATTTCATTATGTCTCCGTTTTTCTGTTACAGCGAAAATTGGAACGTTCTACCTAATTTTCTACTTAGTATTAGCATCACTTTTCGGTATAATGTTATGGATATTTTACCACACACTCGACCCTCGGGTTCCTCGATGGATCCTCAAGGAATCTTTAATCGGAACAGACCCAGGTACATTATTCATTCAGCCTACCCATCGTCCCGATTTTGAAGAGATCGAGAGGTATTGAAAATACCCGAAAAATAATCGCGGGCTTTGAAAAATAGCAAGAGAGGGAATAATTTTCGAAGCTACATTAGACAAATGGCTTTTGAAAAATTATCCAAACTCACGCTTTTCTTTAATAAATTGTTAAAAAAGAGAAGAAAATTAAGGATTTGTTATGCACAGTATTTTGTTTGAGTATACAAAAAAATATCTTTGTCCTCGTTCAATTCAAATATCTTGAGTAGGTATTAGTTTTTCTTTTTTTTCATTGACATAATTTCATATTGCATGATTGGAAAACTTTTTTTAACTCAAATTCTGACGACGATGATTATTCTTTTGAAAGGTCTGGGTTTCCGTCCAATGCCGAACGATTCGGATATACGAAGTACGCTGATTTGGTACCAGGGGAAAAACCGCAAAACCTACGAACTCTGGACGGAATCGCTGGAGAACTTTTTGGAAGGTAATTCAATATTTCTTTGATCTCCTTATTTTGTTTTATATAAGTTGTATTACTGTACGTTATTTCTTACCTTTTTTGGAATTTATTTTTGAAATTTGATTGTTCATACATTTTTTGACCTCTTTCAGTTTATAGGAGGCCAGGTTTGACCCCAGGTCGAGGGCAAAATATTTACAACTGCGATTACGACCGTCCGCCCGGCCGTGGTCAAGTGTGCGACGTTGATGTAAAAAATTGGATTCCGTGCACCGCCGAGAATAATTTCAACTACCACCAGTCCAGTCCTTGCGTGTTCATAAAACTTAATAAGGTGAATATTGAGGGGAAATGGCTGTTTCGCAGGGAAATTCCAGAACTGTTGGTTGTAATATGATATCAATTTTCATGTAGAGAACCACCAGCCTGTTGGCGTGCATAAAAAGGGCAAGAAGTTTGTGACAAAATATGTCTTGAACCAGTTCACCAACATAAGTATTTATGTACTATACGTTCCGATAAGCGGAATTTAATCTGTCGAAGTTCTGTGCGTTTTCCAACAACGTCTTATTTCTATGTCATATGGTCGTTTTCGCTGTTTATCACCATTTTTGTAATTTCTTGACCGTAGGCAGCTGCTCTTGAGACCTCTCGTCTACGGAAAGCATTCAAATTTCATTCTGTGTTAAAACTAAATAAACTTCGACCCGCACTAGTCGCCCAAAAAGCTGGATAATTAGAGAAATATTATCATCGCGCCTATATTTGTTGTAACATTTTTTTCTGGGCCAGCTTGAAACAGAAAGAACCAACTTGATATGAGCTTACATCAGGAAGGAACAATGATCAGTCCTCATGAACTGAAAGAGCCCTTTTTTATTTCCTCCCTTCACATCTACTAAATTCCCCAGCCACTGCGTAACCAGAGGCGGCGCTAAGTAACCAACTGCATGATCTTCTATCCGCGGTACAGCTGATCGGAGGCTGACCAGCGGATCATTCACCTAGCAACCGCTGCTTCGCTGAGTCACCTCTTGAGGGTTGAGGCCTTCACAGTCCGGACGATAACATTGTTGAAAACATTATCATTCTTGGTTTTGAAGTTTGCGGGGGAGAAAAACTGGGCAACTCATTCTCCTTTTTCTTTATTGCCCGCCGAGCACTTTCACACCGACCGTAGCTACCAATGGTGCTACAAAGCCCTGATGATGCCCGAAGGGGCGAAAGTGCTCGGCGGGCAATAAAGAAAAAGGAGAATGAGTTGCCCAGTTTTTCTCCCCCGCAAACTTCAAAACCAAGAAGATATGAAGCGACTACCCAAAAACGAAGATTGTCATTCTTATTAGCATTTTTCAGTAACTTTCCTTTCACACCAAACGCAACATTGTTGGCAACAATGTTATCAACATCGGGCGAGGAATTGTTAATAACATTGTTACGGCACTTGAAAAATGTTGATAACAATTCTTCTTCCGAAATGTTATTGGAAACATTGTTGTCAACATTTTCTGTAACATTGTTATTTTTTCCGTCAAGATTGTTATTAACATTGTTGGCGATACCGAGTTTTGTTATCGAGCCATGAGCGATAACAAACCGGCATTATTTGTGACTAACATTGAGGATAACATTGTTAGAGAACTAGACCCAAATAAAACAGACGGAAGAATTGTTGGCAACAAAAAAGTTGACGACATCGTTGCCAACAATGTTGGTAACATATTTTCTAGATCATCTCATTTTGTTACAAACATTATTGTTATCAACATCTTATGTTAATAACATTTTTCACCGACATTTGGTCTGTAAGCACCTTTGGACTGCTCTCGGGCCTCTTCATTCATTCGTTTGTTCAATATCAGTTAACATGGTATGCTCTCGTTTACCTTGAACTTCCGTTTAATATGATTCAAAGTTTTAATCTCTTTTATTTTCCGTTTCTCCACGTCATCGCTTTCCACCGTAGCCCTTGACCCTCACAACTGGTGCCGAAACCCGGGAACTTTTTAATCCAACTTGTTAACCCGGCTTGTCGCTCTGTTCCCTGTTACTCATGCGAACAAGATCTCAAAGAAGGTCATTCGTCCCTGGCAAGAACAAAGCGTACCATAGAGCTCAGGTGTCCCGGTCAATTTTCCGACGGAATACAAATCGTTCTCGTACAGTCGGGGTGTCCGATTTCGATTCGGTAGCCAACGACGATAACATGGCTGACCACATGGCACCGAGTGGATTCTTTATGGACCTAAAACCGTTCGAAACCATCCTTGCTCAACTAGATGACGCCCATAAGGAATATGTGATGAAAAATGACGGCCAAGTTGGAAAAATGACCATGTTGATCGATCGTTTGAAATGAATAATGACATTGGGCACATTTCAATTGCACTCTGCGTCCTACGACCGCCACATTGCCGCGAGCAAAGACCTCATCAGGACTCTAGTTAGTTCGGGCTTTCCAGAATCATTGAACAAGTCGCTAGTCGAAGGTATTGGACTAATCCAAGTACAAAATGTCCGATGAACTAGCTTACGCCTCACAGCTACTTGAAACTGTTTCATCGCAGTCAAACCATGTTTCACATAGTCATGATTGCGAAACCCATGAGTACCAGTACCAATCGCACGTTATTTCTCAAGTGCCAGTATTTTCTGGTGACATATTACAATTCGACAACTTCATCACCCTTTTTGATAAATGGGATCACAATTTAAAGTAGTTATCGGCAAAAAAAAAAAACCCGCAAGACAGACATAGTAACCTCCTCCTTTTGAAGTCGGTCAAAAATGGGGGGCTCTTCGTCGTGAATACAACTCAGCGTTCACGAAAGCCATTGCATTATTAGCGCAAAAGGAAAAAATTCCCGAAATATCTAACTCTTTATCGTCGCTTGAAGAATTTTACTTTAAGGTTCATTCTTGGGTTTCTGCTGTTCTCGCAATTCAAACCAAGGATCTACCAGGATTCTTTTTATTTGAATTGGTTTTTCACAAATTGTCTTTGCATATGAGAGAAACATTCTGTTCAACTGCTTTGCAGGGGAACGTTCTACCTACCATAAACGATTTGCTAACATTTACGTCAGGGAAGGTAGAGGCGATGCGTAATGTTCCTTCCGAACCGACTCCTTGGGGGCCAATAAATCCACCTCAGTCGAATAGAAGGGTGTTCTCGAATCAATAAACATCAAGGTGTTCATCCCCTGTCCCGTCGCCAAGATCCTCATCATATTATATACTACTAACTACTCGACTCCGACAAAGAATCAGATGAAACCTTCCAGAATTATTATTCTACCGAAGATCATAACTCGTCTACAATTCGACCTTACAGACCTGGCCGCCCCTCTCGGTCGATCGGATGTTTCCTGTGCAAACGAGATCATTTCCTGTACCGGTGTCCAGACTGGATGAAGTTGGAGTGCGAAGCTCGAAACTTCCTCGTCGACGCTTACAAATTATGTTCCTGATGTCTGTCCGACTCTTTCGGGCACTCTTTCGAAAATTGTCTCTCAGATTGTACCTGTCAACACTGTCGGGAATTGCACCATAGTTCACTTATGATGATGGAGCCCAACCGGTCAGAAATGAAACTAATCCCTCTGAGTCCCGAAAACGATCACGCTCAACCATGCTCAATTCTTTCTCCAGAAAAGGTAGATCCAGAACACCATCTCCATCAGCTAACTCCGTTCATGCCTCAATAGTTTCTTCGCTCATGAATCAATTGGAATGGCAACCTCGATCAAACAATTATGTTACCAGCACAAGCCGTTACCGTTCTTTGCAGCCCTCCAGCTCTTTCACCAAGGATCAAGCCGTGGACCAACAAGACTCCAAGCCACCCATACGTTCAGATTCCTCTTTAAGCATCAATCCTGCACTCGTGTTAAGTGAAGGCGCGTCTAGCGGCATTTGTCGCAAAGGTTAGATCATTAGTGGTTATCCGGAGTCCTCTCTCACTGTGAGTAATTGTCAATCTCGGTATTGACAATCGCTCCGAAAATGACATGGCTGCGTTCCCCCCGATTCACCCCTACTAAGTCCAAGCAATTTAGGTTCATGCACAATCCTAAGTCACTAGATTCAGCTCAGTACCAATCTCTCCAGGTTATTAATTGTTTACCTAACTCTAGCTCTTTCAATCAACTGCCCTTACTAAGGAGGGGGCCGCACTTTAATATTTTGATGATAATAGTTCTATGTCTCACCTCTCAAATCCTTTACGTTCATGCCTTCGTTTTTCCTCTCATGCTGCCGTGAGTGGTTAAGCTAGGATATGAGGGAATTTCTGTGTTTAGTGTTCAAGCTCTATTGGACTCAGGAAGTGAAACTTCTCTCATTACTTCTCAAGGAGCCACAAGATGCGGACTTCAACTATCGGCATCCAACGGAACAGTCTGTAGAATAGAAGGCGCATCCAGTTCTCACATACTTTTCATGACCACTGCGTTTCTAAAGCTTCTGGATGGAAGAAGGCGTTTTGTCACCTTCCAAGTACCTCAATCAAGTAACAGCGGATCTTCCATCTCAAGACCTACCTTATCGCCGTTGGCCACACTTGTTCAACTATGAGTTAGCAAATCCCTTGTTCTAAAAAAGTGCTCCTATTGATGTGATTTTGGGGGCAGATGTGTTCCCTCATGTAATTCCGTTTTCTACTCACCAGCGTCACTCTGTACAATAATGATTTAAGTAATTCTTCAATTGAACAAAATTACCACGCATTAATGATAGCACAACCAAATGATTCCACTGTTCATGACCTCCTTTCACGCATGTTTGAGCTTGAAACCGTACAAGACAGCTCACCACAGACTGCAGATGAGATCAAGGCCGAGGAGCTATTTGAATCACAGGCCTATCGAATGACCAATGGAAAGTTCTGCGTTCCATTTACTAAAGCGACCATTATCGGAACTAGGAGACTCTCGCAGTATTGCAATTCGGCAATTTCTTCAATTAGAAAACCGCTTCAAGAAAAACAAGGAATTGTTTGAAAAATATTCAAAATTTATTGAGGAATATCTCGCTCTAGGCCACATGTCTCCAGTATCGCCTCCATTGATTGGGCAAAACGTCTACTATTTACCTCATCATGCAGTATTTCGGCAGAACACTTCAGCATCGAAGATCCGAGTTGTCTTCAATGCGTCACAGCGGACAACAACAGGCCATTCCTTAAATGATGTCCTCCACATTGGCCCCAAAGTTCAGGCCGACATAGGTAATATAGTAACTAAGTTTGAGGAACATCATAATGTTTTTATCACCAACATAAGGCAGATGTCAGAAACATTTCAGTCCTGCCTAAAGAAAGAGACTTATTCCGTATCATTTGGTCCAACTCAATGGATCATGTGATTCAAGACTTTTGTCTCAACACCGTGACCTATGGTACTTCGTCCGCTCCATATCTTGCAAACAAGGTCATAAAATCCCTGATAGAAACTCGCAAGGAATTTCCCGTTGCTTCTGAAATCCCGACTGACAGAACTTATGTCGATGACTGCCATGGCGGAGGTCTCTCTCTGGCAGCTGCCCTTCAAGCTCGCAACCAAGTCGTCTCGTTATTGTCTAAGCAGGGTTCGCACTTCGGAAATGGGCCTCCAACCATCCCAATCTTTTGAACAGCATTCCATCAGAACATATTCTTCCCGTCCATCAGACCATTAAGTTCTCGACAGATGAAGAAAAATTACTGAAGATCCTAGATCTATTGTGGAGTCCATCAAGTGATACATTCCATCATGTTGTAGAACCACTTCCAGAAATTCGGACGAAGGGGGACCTGGCTAGTCAAATCGGTAGGATATACGACTCTCTCGGTTGGCTAATTCCAATTGCTGCTCAAGTGCGTCTAATTCAATGTTCAGTCTGCTTAGCAAAATATAGATGGGATGACCCTCTATCTTTGGATCTTCAATCTCAATGGGCTTCACTTGCCATCGATTTCACGAAAATTCGTCAGCTAGCAATACCAAGACATATGCCACTCCCTGGTGATGAAGATTGGTCGGTGGGCTTTGCAGTCGTATGGAAAGTGTTTGTGGGGAATCGGGTCTCCAAGACACTTTCCAATCATCCAGCTGAGTGTTAGTACCATGTTCAGTCTACAGACAACCCTGCTGATTTAGTCAGCCGAGGGGTGCTTCCATCACAACTTGTCAGTGACAGCATGTGGTGGTCAGGACCTGATTGGCTAAAATCATCACCAGAATTGGCCTTGTGTGAGTGTTCGCTTAGACCTCCCTGAACCTTCCGTAGCAGCAGAAAAACAAGTCAAAAGCCCAGCACTTTGGTGCACTTATGTACAAACTGAACAGGAACAATTTGGACGCTTCTCAAAACTT
>JASJUZ010000391.1:0-28385 GCA_037159825.1 Tupiocoris notatus | reverse complement strand
AAAATCAATCTCGGTCCTACGACGGCCCAATTTTCGAACCAACTTGTTAGCTCAATTTTAAGGGTGTTTTTGGGGGGTTTTGAGGGGGAGAAAATTCATATTTTCCAAGGTTTTTCAGAAAAATGTGTACGTGGTATCTAATTCTATAGATTTTTGGACGCTGAATCGAATGAGACCATCGCCGGGTCGATAGCTTTATTGGTTCTCGAGTTATCGCAGCTTTTGTGTCGAATTTGGGAGATTTTCAGAAATTTGACACGAGGGTATAACTCGAGAGTTCTTGGAGCTATAAAAATCGTTCTATACTCATTGGAATGGTCGTCAAACACTCTCTCCAGCTGTACCGTTAGGCAAAAAATTAAGTTTTTAATTAGGAAATTAAGAAAAATAAAATTGAATAAAATTACAATAGTTGCTACGGAATTTTCCCCGATAGTTACCAACCTGTTTTTCGGTTTGAACGTCACAAATGTTCGGAATAATTACTATCACAAATGGATAGTCTTCCTAAATCAATATTGAAGCGAAAGAATAATAAACCACTGTACAATCATTTGCATCGTTTTTTTTGAAAACCGAAACGTAGGATATTGGTATCTTTATTAAATCTTACGTTTCTTATGGTTACCGCCTTGTGGATGGCGGATTGTTGTGACCATTAGAGACCTGATTTAACAAAGTAACCAAAACCCCCATGTTCAAGTTTTCAAAAAAAAAAAAAAAAAAAACGCGAAATTCACTAAAACTCTCGAATATTTCATCTCAGCACCTGTTTTAGTGTTTTAATTCGTCGCCTATTGAAGTAACTGGCTCGCTTTAAACCGTCTGTTACCGTGTACTCGTGTCTCGATCATGGAAGGAAAAGCATGTACTGCCTCAAAGAACACCTCTAAATTCGACGGAGCCCGTACGGAGGCGGGAGTGTAATCCAACCTGACGCTCCAAGGAAGCGGCTAAGTGGATACTGGGGCAGCCGCTCGCGGAGTGATCACATCAGTTCATCTTCATTACTCCCATCCCAACGTACGCTACTTCCCGTGTTTCCTTCTGCAACGTGAACGTTACTACTACAGGCTCACGAGTAACGCGAAGCAAGGTTACACTTAAGTGTTGCGTAGAGAAACCGAACGGCAAGGGAGAATACTGTCTGGCCCAGGTCAAACTCGAGCGTTATACATACACCGTTCCCTGACGCCCTTTTGTTTGAAACTTTTACGCGGGCGATGCCTTTCTTTACAAGCCCGCGAGCTTGGCAGTTCTTTCCGGAAGGAAGGTACTCCGTTTTTCTCTCTGAGCGAGGAATAATGGAGTACCTACCGTCCCGTAACAATGGCTCAACTGCTGAGGAATGTCTCGCTGTATGAGGTAGGTACCTTGAGCTGAAATCCGCTCGACGCGTGGGACTCTCGCCTTCGAACTGAACTGAATATTGTATCGGAACGAATCAATTTCAACGTTACGGTGGAGCCGGGGTGAATTTTTTATCCGGTAGCACCTAATAATGAGGAAATTCGCAGACCTAGAGGAAACTTTGAATCATGAATGTGTTTCCGTTGAAACCTGGAAAAACGTGGGTGGTTTTTATAAAATGCGATGCTTTCGATTTTTTTGCCTTACCAATATTTTTGCACATTGAAAGTTTTTTTTTCTAACAATCTCCCGTTTTGGTGTTAATTTTTAACTGACTAAAAGGTTTTTAAGTAATACCGCTTCTCTACACGTTCTCGATATTATTTTACTATGTTTCTTATACTATTATTATACGAAGTTCTCGATATTATTTTTTTCTGAATCCGCTTAGCCTTACGCTCCTGTTTTACGTTTTCTTTCCCTTTCACTTTGATTTCACATCTGTTATCTAATCAATTTCGCTTCAACATCGCTTTCACATTTATTCCTACTTTGCCTTCCATTCAATTTCGTAGTTTATTTCGCTACACTTTCCCTTTTCCGTCAATTTAGATTCACTTTACTTCTATTATTCCACTTCACGTTTCGTTTCACGTTCATAGTTTATTCCCTTCTCATTCCTTTCACTTTCCATTCGCCTCCCAGCTTCATACCTTGTCACTTTCGATTCCTTATGATAATGATAGATAATGTTTATTTGTCCTCTTGATATTACAATTTTATTAATCGCTACAGATAAATTAAAATATAATAGATATAAAGAATAGAGTTTTGCTATTTATTTTTGTCAATCTGGTAATTAAATCGAATTCTTTGTTGATTATTTTTATCCCTTTATATCCCTTTATATCGCTCTCTAACATCCTCATTGAATAGATTATAATTCTTTCTTTATTATATTTAACATATTTTTTGTATGTATTTGATGAATTGTTTGTAGCCCTAATTCTTTATATAGTGTGTCTGATGTATACCTCATTGATTTACCAAATAATGTTTTGAGAGTCTTCTTTTGTAGTTTATAAATTTTTTCTATTAGATATTTGTAAGACCCTCCCCAAATGATGACCGTGTATTGCATTACTGACTCAAATAGTGCTTGATATATGTTTTTTAGAAGCTTTTCAGGGAAGTGCTTGATGGAGTATAACATAAATGCACATTTCCTAAGCTTTTGGCAAAGAGATCACTTTCCCTTAGTATTTCTTCCTCCACATCACGAGCTATTCTCATTGTGGGTGTATATTTATGCTAGAGCATTAGAACCATATTTATTGTATACCTGTTAAATAATAATAAGATAAAAGTAAATAAATAAAATAAAATTTCTTCCACTTCAGTACACGTTTAACATCAGTATCACTTTGATATTCACTTTAACCTGCATTTTCACGTTTACTTTCACGTTCACTTTACTTTCACTGTCCATTCAAATCCCTTTTCTATTCCACTTCACTCCGAAGTAGCACCCGAAATTATAGAATTAATAAGAGTTACGATAATTATGAGAATCGCGAAGTAAATAGCTTCTTACATACAAAATAGATTTTCCACAACCGACGAGGAAATTGTAATTTCAAATAATTTTTTTTTTCAATTTTTCATTTGCTAAAAAATTCTCCGTCTAGCTCAAAAACGTCGCGGACATTTTCTCTGCGATACTCAACACCGTTGAGTCGAGCGAAGACGGAATCGGATACCCCGAGAGGGAAAAGTGCTCTGTCGACGGCCCATGGCAGCAAACTCTTTTATAAATCCAATTTGAAACTACTATTTTACTCAAATAACACCTTCGTGCTCAAGTTGCAATACTTCGTTACTTAGTCGTTTTCCCTTTCCAGTCATGCTTTTCCCCCACCACTTTTTCCACGCTTTTCTTCCGACCGCCTGTCGCCTGTCTTTTTTCGGGTTCTCTCGTCTTCTCCCGAGAGGACAACTTTGGATGAATGTCAAGCAGCCCCTGGATCGACTTCGCCGGGAGTAACACGTTTCTACTTCGCGTTCTGCATTTTCCCCATCAGACTTTCTTATCTTCGAATCTCCTTTTCCCCTGCCGCGGTGACCTGTCACGTTCGCATTTTTAATTAGACTCCAACGGCGTCCCGATGGAATAACACCTGAAACATAGAGCACTTCGTCGTTGCCGATGGAATATTTATGGTGCCGCCTTTTAAGCGTATTGCACTTTTAGCGTTTTCTTATCCCTAACACAGCCTTTGCTCGGCCACTTGAGCCCAGTTTAGAACCAACGTGATGAGCAAGCAATCAGGAAGAAATATCGATTAGCAGTCACGATATCGACCGTAATATCTTTTGAAGGGGTCTCGTCGAACTAAAATATCCATGACAACTTCTCGCTTCGGTTGAATTCGTAAAGGGAACAATTATTATGCATCCTGGTCGTGAAACTACCTTTACATGCGAGAACAGATAACACGGGACGATGCCGACTGTTTTATCCGCCCGTATAGATTTTGATAGCCCCGTCAATTCTCATATCTTGTTTACTGCTTTGGGAATGTTTGCTCTATACGTTTTAACGGTAGTCATCTCAAACCGCACCTCGGCACTAGTGGGAAAACCTCGTTAAACTAAGATCTCTATCAGTCAAACGAAATGACGCGTGGAACGTTTCTGTTCGCCGTTGAGGCCGACTCAAAACTGAGTTAAAGCTTGTCAGTTTACGGTGAGGCAGGTAAGGGAGAAACGTGAGACGAGCGTCAGGTGCAGGCGTTGATAAGACACAAACAAGAGATTATTCTGCTACTACACAAGGAAACGAGACTTCTGATGATCGTGGGTTATAACTATAATTACTTTTTTGTCAAAAAATTAATATCGTATACCTTGTCTTCATGTTGGAAGGCTGTCATGGATTTTACCACAGCAATTCATTCTACGGAGAGTACATTTTTTCAAAACTATCTAACCTCCACTTTCCCTTCACTACCGCTTTCCCTTTGCTTTCACTTCCACTGGAAGCGTTTTGACGCGATGAAGCGACGACGCGATTACGTCCGTTTCGAGCGACAGATCCCATCGTAAAGAAGTGAATTGGGAGTCCTCCACTGCTCGCGATTTGAAGCGTCAGTTTGGCGCGAAACGGAGCGACGGGCGACGGATCCCATTTCGATGGGATCCGTCGCTCGTTTACGCGCGATGAGCCCCCGTCACCACCATCCTTTCGGTGCGCACCTAGCAATCGCTGTTCACTGTAGTTCCTGTTCGCAATTCCTGTTCAATCCTGTTCTCACATTTTTGCAGTAGTTGTCTCTATCGACTCCGTTTTTTTTCTTTTTGTCTCTGCCGACGTTTTTTTTTCTTTTTGTCTCTATCGACGTTTTTTTTTTCTTTTCCTCGCCAAAAATGGATGTGGAAATTTTGATTGAGGCAGTAAGAGAACGTAGGTCATTGTGGGACATGAGAGACCCGAGGTACCACCATCGGGACGTACAAAGAAAACTTTGGGCTCAAGTTGCTCAACATATGAATGAAGAAGATTACGCGCGACTAAACGCCTCCAATGGAGGACCCTCCGTCGCCTCGTAACGCCTGCCTCGCCGCTTGTCGTCGCGCCTCTCATCGCGTCGCATCAAAACGCTTCCAGTGGAGGTTCAGTGGAGGTTCACTGTCCCTTCGCTAACAGTATCGCTTACACTTTACTATCTCTTTCACTCTCACTAAGCCTATCAACTTCTTTTCACTAACTCTATCACTTTCACTTCACTGTCACTTCCTTTTCACCGTCACTTACTATTCACTGCCACTTTTACTATCTCTCTCGCTGTACCATTGGCTATCACCTTCACGTTCACCTTAACTTTCACCTGCATTTCCCTTCCACGTTCACTTCACTTTCACTTTTATTTCGGGTCACTTCACTCGCTTTTCAATTTAACTTTCCCTGCACTTCACTCTCACTTTCACAATCACGCTCACATTTACTTCACTTTCACTGTCCCTTCGCTAACAGTGTCGCTTACGCTTTACTATCTCTTTCACTCTCACTAAGACTATCAACTTCTTTTCACTAACACGATCACTTTCACTTCACTATCACTTCCTTTTCACTGTCACTTATTATTCACTGCCACTTCACTATCTCTCTCGCTGTACCATTGGCATTTCCACTTTTATTTCAGGTCACTTCTCACGCTTTTCAATTTAACTTTCACCTGCACTTCACTCTCACTTTTACAGTCACGCTCACATTTACTTCACTACCACTACAACCTTCACTTCGCTATCACTGCTTGGCTACTTTCCCTTTCACTATGACTACCACTTTCGCTGTTACTATTAATTTCACCTCACTGCCGCTGTCACATTCACTTTACTTTCACTTCACTATCACTTTCACTTGCAATCACTTTCACCTATTATTACTTTCACCTAGCATAAGTTGCACGCCCTTATCACGAGTGGTTTTCAGTTTTATTTTTACCGCAAAAGTTATCCCTGTGTATTCGAACTCACTCGAACCGCCTTAAGTTTTCCCTCCTGTTCAATCTGTTGATTTCTCGCGAATTAGCCTAAATCCAACAACTACCGGTCTCAGAAATTTGGCAGACGCCGTCGAAAATCCGTTCGATTTGGCCGAGCGCCAAGCGATGGGCGATATTGACCCCTCTCAACGAGATTTGTATTGAAGTTCCCTCGTATTGGTAAGATATTCGGTGAATTTTAAAGGGATCGCTGTAGCCTGGTAAATCATTGTCTTAGGATAGCGAAACGGAATATTTCGGATGCCTCTGAATACAATGCGGATTGTTAAAAACATTCCTGCGGTTGCAAGGTTAGGATTTTATACAAATAGTAAATCAGATCAATTTCGATCCCCGTTTTTAAAAAATCTATCGACTTTCCCATTCCGCAGTTTTATTTCCGTTGTTTCAAAAGGAAAATCCCTCAAAAATTATCTAACCTTTTTGTCTATCTAACGATTTCTGCCCGCGATCTCCGCACATTTCCGGCTTGCGCAATAACTGGGGATAAATCCGCCTCGAAACGACGATCATTAGCATTTCATTCGAACCCACCTGATATCTTTGGAAAAAGATCTTCCCTCTCAGCTTTCCCACCAATCGCTCCTCTGTCGGGTCTTTTTTCGTAGGGAAAGCTTCGAAAATGTCTCCCGTCGATGCCAACTCTTCAATCTCCTTGCTCAGTTCTTCCTTGTCGGTCCCTCTTCAAGTAATTATCTTTATTCAGATTTTCCTCTTTCCCTCTCGAGTTTCCTGTCCTTATTACTAAAGAAAACCTCCCACCGCCTCTTGATATTATCCCGTTGTACGCTAAGGTATTTTGAAACCGGTTCTGTTTAGAGCCTAATCCTCGCTTCGATTCCTTTAAGATTTTGTTTCGAGAATTCGAAAAATCCCCTTATTTATCGAGTCGCTTTTAAGCTTCAAAGCCAACTATTTCCATCTTGCATTTGACTCTAATTGGAGCGCATTATCGCCCGAGACTCTAATTAAAATACTCGACCGATTTTAATTGATGGGAGGGACGGAAATCTAGTCGATAAAATTTCGCCGCTGTAATTTTTCAATTATTTATTGGCTTTATTATTCATTTACCGCGCTTTTCATGCTTGAAACAGCAACTATATGCTATAATACTAATAGATAATTCCTCCGTGAAAAATGAATGAAATTTTGGAAGAATTATTTCCCAGTAATTGCACAAATTTAGCCGTTTCCGGATTTCGGATAACACACAGTACTGCCGTGATATAAGCGTTCAAAGTTTTTTCCATTTTGATTTTTACAGGCTATATGAGTCAATATTTTTCTACTTTTGAAGTCTTAAAATATTCATTATGGCGCGCAGATGCCACTTGATTTTTCGGTTATTGAGTCACACACCGTACCTCCACGTTATGATTTCTCACGATTTCGGTAGTGCGTGTTTTATATTTTGGTTTTTACAGGCCGCAAAACTTGATGTATTTGAACGTTCGAGGTCTTAAAATTTTTGGGTAGGCAATTAAATGATTTTTATCACGTGGGTCACATACAGTACGTCCACGTTATTTTGAGGTTGACAATATTTCGATTTTTACACACCGCAAAAATGAATATAATTGAACGCTGGGGCACTTTAAATGTTTCTATATGACAGCTGAATATCGCTTCATTTTTATTATTGGGGTCACATGCAGCAAATCTTCGTAAAACGCATTTCCAGCGCTTTTGTAATTTTCGGGTCTATATTTGTTTAAAATATTACCTACTTTGACCACGTTCAAAAAACTTGTTATGTATAGTTTTGATCACACACATTACTTCCGCCGTATTCCGTTTTTCTGCTGTTGAGATCTTTAAAGGCCGTAAAAATCAATATTCATCTGATTGGGTGTGGTTGTGTTTTAGTTTTTGTTCATGGATTGTGCTTTATATATTTTATAGAGCGAAGTTGCGTCTTGCTTGGGGCTGGTTGAGACGTTCATTTGAGGTAGTGTTTCCTGTTAGATTCCACAATTGTCACTACTCTCCATAGAAATATTGTCGACGTTGAAACGTCAATAGGGATTACATTTATTTATTTTCAAACGACTTCAATTATTCGTTCCGTTCCAATTTTACGTGTTGAATATTTCTGCGCACCTGAGTCATCGCGGCTTTCCCCATCATTCGCGTGCTAATGATCGATCGTTTTCGATAATGCATCGATTCCTGATAACATAGTAGAATCAACCGCTTATCGAGATCAATTAGTGCGGATCGCAGTTTGAAAGCTTAATTACGCCTTTTCGTGACCCAATTCAATTTCGGGAAGTAGAATTGTCCTTTTAAGCTGTTATTACTCATTTGATCGATACAACCTGTCCGATATCATTTTTCGCATCCGTACGTACGGGTTTCCCTTGGGTTGAATAAATTAGTGCGGAATTTAGCTGCGACCAGTATGAGTTTCATTTATATTCATATGGTGCAATTAGTGCCTTTATGTTTTATTCGTCGTACGCTTTAAAATGCACGCGCATTGTTTTCCAGAAAAAAAAAACAACAAAAAACACTCGAGCTGTTTGCGAGGGAAATTTCGGAATCTGCGAAAAACGCACACTTCTAGCTAATAGCCAATTTTTCACCCGAGTTTATTACATGAATGCGCTACTTGGTAGCCCAAGTGCACGGCTCTTCAACTGCGGAAATTGTGGCCCTTGACCTTTGCTTTAGTGCACTCGTCTTTCCCTCGGAAATCGTAATTTTGACCTTATGAATGTCCTCTTTTATAAAACAAAGATCAACTCAGTTCAACTGCTAAGTTCACACTTACAATTACCGATAAAAAATGGTAAAATCGTTTCTTCGGCGTTTTTTTTTTTTTTTTAATCCCCGATAATTTCCAAAAACTCGTAGGTAAATTTTCAAACGGTGGCCATCGGCGACATTCGCGGCTTTCGTTTGTTGAAAGAGTTGTCCGCGGGCTTACAGGTTCGCGGGAAAAAGGATAAAAAATGGAAGTCGTGAAATGTTGCTCATCGGGGATGTAGTCGGTGATGGAGAAGGAAAGAGTTGAGGTTTTTACGGCGTCCCTTGGGATAAGCGAATTGCAACGAGGAGGAGAAAAAACCGTACAAAAATTCGTTGCTTTTCCGCCGCCCTGGAAATGAGGGGAAATGGAGGGGGAATTCGCATTATTTCCACCCTCGCAACTCGCGTTTCTTTAACGTTGCTTCCCACTCGGCCCACTATTTTCCTTGTTTTAACGTCCAACGTTACGCTCAACGCATACCCTGTTTTTCCGGCGAAAATTTCCCCTTCCAAAGCTACCATTGCCTAGATGTAAGCTTTTGTTTTAAGATCGTCCCATCTTCTCTTGGGCCCGCAACGTACAGTAGTGAAATAGCCGTTTTTATGCGGACAGTCCAAACTTGGCCGAGTCTTTAAGTCTAGCTCTATAGTATGTCCCCTGGTGAGCGTAAGCGTCTCGGTTTTGAAATACAAGACGTTCGCCCTGTTCTATTATTTTGGGTCCGTTTTTCGCGTCTGTTGAACGGAGAGATCGTGTAGATGCGTAGAAGTATAATGAAACTTTCACTCAAAATATAGTGCATAATAATTTTTAGGCTTTTTGCTTGCGTACAAAATTAATCCTCTTTATTTATTTTTTTATTTTTTTTTAATAATTATTATTATTTTGTCTTCTTTTTTATTATCATCGATATTTTTTTTTTAAGTTTCAGTTAACTGATTTTTTTTAAATGATTTTTTGTGGGAACGACTTTTTTCCAAGTTTCGTCCAGTCCTAACGATCCGGATTTCCGGAGTTCGCCAACTGCACGCGTACTGCGGAATAATCGCAGTGTATTATGTATTCGTACAAACGTTCGCCGCATTTCACACTATCAAGGCCCATTAATTTGCGGAAATGCGACTGTTCCAGCCCTCGAGGCCCGCTCTATTTTAGACTATAAACCTCGCGAAACGAGATAAATTCAGTCGAAGCGTTTAGAAGCGTAATAACAAAGCGATGCGTAGGGAACGTGCTTTGGGAGGAGTGCAGTTGCACGGAGGGGTAGGAAAATAGGGGAAGACGGGGGTGGAAGGGAATGTAGCTTGATGCGGCGAGCAGGCTCAGAGCCACGCCGTTTATATTACGTTGGGAAAGCAGACGCTCTCAGGAGTGATATTCCTGCTTAGATAGGCAAACTATAATGATCTTTGGTCCCATGTCGAGAAACTAGGTCTATCTGTTTATTTCAACGATCAGATTTCCCCAGTGACAGTGAAACCATAGTTTGATTAGCAATGTATTGAATTGAGATTGCCATTCGCAAGAACTCAGCCTTCAGTTGAACGGATTGTTGCAGAGCGAACTATCGCTCTCATGAGTCGGTTGGATTTTTTTCTAGCGAAAAATAGAGTGATGTATTTTATAAAATAAAATGACTTCCAGATTTCCATTTTATGATTCGGTTGTCATAGTTCACTATTTTTTGAAAAAAGTTCTTGGTATTTTTTTTAATGCTTTGTTTTTTCATCAGGCGTTCTTATAGTTGATTAGCTTTTTTCGACCTAGCCAAGCTAGTTTCTTAGTTTGCCAGACGACTAAGTTCGGCTATTTGACCTCACTAATTAGGGCACGTTTGTCGATCGTTGGTAAAGTCAAGATTTTTTAAAAATAATTTTTTTTTACTAAGTAGTAGAAGTATCAGAATGGAATACCGATTTAATTCCGAGAGACGAGGCAGAAATTATATATTTTCCGACTTTTGAAGACAATTCTAACAATAAACTTAGTGTTCGTTTTTTTTAACGTTTTTATTGTTGCACTATTAACTGTTTCATTCCTCCTTCGAAATTAATGTTGTTCCGGATTATCAGGGGCTTCATGTTTCTTTTATTTTACGTCACTCAAAATCAATCGCATTTCAATCTGTTGTCTTTGGTTAGTTTTTCTCATCGTCTTTATTTAACTTGGCGTAGCTAGTTGATCCAAGTAAGCTTGCTTTGAGTTAGTTGCATTGTTATTAATTAAGTGGACCTAGTTAATTAACCAACTGTTACCTACTTCTTTTTTATTACTTTTTTTTTAATTACTGAGATTGTGGAACTTCATTTCACCAGTATAGAAGACAAAGAGATTGTCCTAAGATGTGTCATCACTGTAGATGATGACCCAATCGCTGAAATTGATATAACACATCTAAAATCAGTGGAATTCGTGATAATCTCTTTGTCTTCTGTCCTGTTCTATTAACGACCTAAGTTTTTTTTAAGCTAGCCAGATAATGTAGTTGACCTTGTGGTCTGCATCGACTCTTCTAATTATGCTAATAATAATTATGACCAGTTGAATAATTGGCTTAATGTATTAATTGGACCTAGTTTTTCAGTGAAAGAAATAATTTCGAATAAATAGAATTTTTTCCGGTCATTTAGACCGGTTATGCAAAAACGCTGGCTCAGGTTTTGAGTGCCAGCGAAAAACCGAATGGGCCCAAATTACGGTTTGAAAATTGACTGAATAATCCCATTTCTGGGCGAAACATCGTCAAGCAATGTCAAATTGGAGTATTCAGAAAAAAGTCGTCAACTTCCTCGAAAGGTTTTCGCTATTCTCGCCTAATAATTGTCCCATTTTCTGTTTCAGGTCGGTAAGCGTGTTTCGGATAATCTTCGCTTTGATGAAGTATGTATCACACTAATTTCCATTGATACCCTGACAAATATTCAGTTGTAACTAGTTCATTATTAGCGATTGTGACGAGTTTTCGTCTTTTGCCTGTACACATTCAAAATGTGCCAAAACGCGAAAAAAGGCTCGGAATCGAAAAACCGATAGTGCTCTTGCTGTAACATGTAGTCGACCTCTTTGCAGATGACTGGGCCTGAAAAAAGTCCCTAATCCCTGGTCGCTTTCCCGGTTTTTCACCCTCGAGCCGTCTATTTTGTCCTACAGTTTTGCGGGATGAGCAAGCCCGCGGGCCAACTTCTTTTCAACCTCTTGGCAATCCGTTTCCTTCTCTTTAGTTACAATCAGGGACCGCCTAAATAAAAACGCGAGCGAAGGCTCTTTTTCCTCGAGGTGATTCATAGCTGGCGCTTTTTCCAACTGCAGATCTTGTGAAACCTAGGGCCAAAAGTTAGCCGGAGTTTCCACTTATTTATTATTAGAATTCATATTAGTTTGAAATTTCAATTTGCTCAGTCCCTGTTATACGATCGAAACCGGATTTAATCGCATAAATAATATTAATCGCGAGTGGATGGAATAAACATTTGATATCCAGTTCGAAAGGACGTAAGGAGGTTTTTCGCTCACATCTCGAAACGTTTGGTTTTTTCGCAAATGTTCCCTCGTACAAAGTTGAAGTAGACCAAATTTCCTACGTTCCCCTCCCCCTTAATTTTTTTCTACGTTTGACTGTTTCGCCTCTATGGCGCGCCAAAGAAAGATGCTAGCCGAGCGTTCGAAGCTGGTCTAAGTAACTGAAAAATAATATAAATTAATTATATAAAATTAATCATATAAAATTATATAAAATATAAATTATATAAAATAATTTCTCCGTATTTATCGGGAATTGAATTAACTATGGGAATTTTAATTAATCGTTGGTAAATACTTCTTCCGAGTTATGGAGGCGAGTCAATTTTGTAAAATACTTTTCTAAACTCTCGATTCCTATTGGGCATGCAGCTAATTAAAAATCCTCCAAACTAAAGCTCTTTGTTTACCTTCGCTAATTTTCCTCCTTTCCATCTTTTACTAAAAATCTCTCCCAAATCGATAGCGAGTACCTCGTTTATCCTTCGAAAACCGGAGATTTCTTCAATCTCTTGCGAAGGGATTTATCTCAATACAATCTCCTCCTATCAGAAGATCGTCAAACGACCTTTTCTTTTCTCGCGAAAACGAAAGAGACTACCCCAAAGGTAGGAAGGGATGGAAATAATCTTGTATCTTCTGAAATATAGGATGCTCAGAACTTCCAGCCCCTGCTTTGTTCAGCTATTACGTTGCTACGAAAAACGACGGTATTTTCCCCCTCCGCTTGAGATTTCACGCAGCGATTTCCTCTCTGCACCTTCAAATAACACCCGTCCATCCATCCTAATTGGATAACTTGAGAAGGTAGTAAACAAATTAAGTCTTTCTGTTGAAACATCGGATTTTTTCTTCGAAGGACATCCTATCGTGATCGCTTTTGTAGTGAGTCTTTTAGCTCGGCATTTCCAACTATTCATCGATTCGACTTGTTTTCGTGCTGGGAATTATGTTCCCCTGCGCTTGTAAAATAACGAATAACCTCGAACATGATTTGGCCCATTGAGACGAGATAAGGTGGTCGAAATAGCCTTCTCGAGTGACGACAGTTTTTATCCGCCCTATAACTATTTTCATGTAGCTAAATACGTCTCGTTAAAGGTCAATTTTTTACCTACTTCGTATTTTTATAGGCTTTCGTAATTGATATTTTTTACGCCTGATTTCTATATTTTGGTTCACACATTTAGTTTTATTTTATTTCTCTATTCCTTATATTTTTGAATCTCCTGGCATGATAAGTGACACAATATGCTCAAGATTTGTCTGAAATAAATCAAATTTTCCCCCCGAATGAAATCATTTGTTGATGAAATTTTTTGTTTGTTTTAAACTACATGAAGTTCGAACTTTTGTGAATTCGCGCTCATGCTAACTGCTGCTAATTTCTCTTCAAGTTCACTAATTAATTGGTCTTCGGCCTACGTTGACATCCGAGTTGCGCCTCGCGCGAACAATTCGACGTTGCAGTCGACGTCAGTTGATGGAAACGCCACTCAGTGCATTGATCTCTAGCTCGAACCCTTAGTTAATATTAATAATTCCCTCCCTTGTGGAAGGTCGAGAATTTATAACGATCGAAACTGCGAGACGCCCTCGTTGCTTTGGCTGTAATTAATAACTAATTGTTAAACTTGTTTTGAACTGGCGAACTGTCAGTTTGAGCTAACCAGTCATCCGCTATGTTTAATTAGGTCTGCCATGTTGTACAGAGGTGTCTACTTCCTCTTGCATCCCCTATTTTCTTGTAATTGGCAGCAAACAGTCCTTTCCAGAAGTTAGAATATTCCTTGGGTAAGCTCTACCCATCGCGAAAGTTTGCATTTGATTTTAGAGCTATTAGAAAAATTTAACGGCAGAAGAATGAGAGGAAGTTTAACGGATGAGTGATGTATAATACAGTTACCTGTCTCTCAGGTGTTCTCTCATGTTTCATAGCCTTCGTGCCACCAGTGACGTCGAATCTGCTTGCCTTCAATCGCTTGTAGTTTCCTTTTCAAGATGTGACCCTGTCTCTCAGACGTATGTTTTGCCGAGTGTACGAATTCCTGCACGCAATTTGCTAAGAGAGCTTGATGGGACGTCTCGACTCCGTTGAGACGTCTCAGTGAGCCTTTGAGACCTGTTTAAAACGTTTCTGAGACCCTTCCGTGAATCGTCTCACTGGAGAGGTCTATGAGACGTTTCAAACACTGAACACTGTGAAAATTGTAGGTTGCTCCCGACGAACAATTAAGAGAAGACATCATAACAATTTCTTTTTTAAATAATTTTTTTTAAATAATTTTTAAATATTAGGCGGTTGACGTTTTGAATATTTTTAGTCCTTTTGGTTGCGTGAAAATAAGTGGGGGTGACAGCAGCGCCATCTGTTGACAGAGAATCTCACTATCTGCCGCTGGACATTAGCCTTAACTGGATATTTCATCTCAATTTCCATCTTCTACGTTTGCGATGCCTAGCAGTTGTCGCGAAATCCCTCTCCTAGCTATCCTAGACGAAGGATGCTCATTCAGGTTTATTTGCTTCGAATTTAAATCGGGTCTTCCTCCATTATTTCATTCCAGTTTATTTCCTCTGATTGAATTCCCTCCCCTTCGGAATGTTCACACCGCTGAACGCCCTGCACTGTGGCCACTTCATTGACCATCGAACCCATTAATGATCCTTTGGCCGTTTAGGGTTGCGATAATTGTTCCGTCACTCACACGTTCGGCCACTTGCACCGCGAACAATTAATTTCGCGTTAAAATTTCTCTCAATTAAGCCGCAAAGCAATCACGACGTTATCCGAGATAAACCGTCAATGATAAACGTTTTTTCTGTTGCGACTCCCTCCGCAATTCACCGTTCGAGTTTCCGTACAATTTACCGATCAAATAATAGCTTTCCGTTGGCTGTCTCTGTATTGTGTTTAACCTACCGATCACCTGCACATGATTTTTCAATTAAATATCCCGCCTGCTCTGCGTCGTATAGGATCGTTATTTTCGCACACACGTCGCACGTTCGTACGACGAGCAATTATACTCTATTTGGCGAATTTCTCCGCTATCCCTGCAACAGTTGTCGAAAGTTGGTATTTTTTTCAATCGTTTGTATATCAAAACTTGAGTGCATTTCAACTGCAGGACGATTAACTTAATTTGACGGTACTGACGATTTAAATTCACTGTCGTTCAATTTAATCAAATATTAATTATAATTTTGATTAATTTATTTTAATCCGTAATTTTTATGAAAATTCCTCAGTTCATTCCAATAGTTATATATTTTATTATTAACCAATTATTATTATTATTATCATCATCATCATTATCATCATCATCATCATCATCATCCAGATCATTATTTATCAAATTATTAACTATCCAATTATTATTTTCCAATTATTATCTTAATTATTATCTAAGCCAGTATTATTCTACTATCTACGTAATTATTATAATTATTTATCCGATTGATTATTTATTATCCAATTATTATTATTATCCAATCATTATTTCATTAATTTATCATTATTCAGATTTAGTATTTTTATCATATATCAAATGGTAATTACTTTTTTAAATTAATTTATTTAAATCCATAATTATAATGAAAATACATCAGTTCATCTCGCTACTGCTGTCGTTAGTTGTTTTCTTCTCAATGAAAATTCTTCCGCGTTTTATCTTTTCGTGTGCATAAAATTGCCTACCAGGGAGAAACCGCCGGGTAAACCTTAGTTACGAAGGGTCACGAGTGAAAAAGGGGTCAACCTACATCTTTGCCGATTCCAAGCCGAAAAGGGCCATCGTCTTCGGTCCACAGTTTCGCCTTGCTAACCGTGCGGAGATAAGGGAAAAAAAGATCTCCTCGTAAATAGTCGGCCCTTAGTCCCTTTTAACCACTTCGATCCGCATGAACCCGAAAAGTACGGTTTCCCCTGTAAAATATTGCTCCCACTGTTGAGATCAGGGTATCCCCGGGAAATCTATAGTCAAATGACATCGAATGCAGTTTACTCGAAAGTGACGCTGAAAGATCATTCGTCGAGGACTTAGTACAATGAGAGATTAGTTTGCCTATTTTATTTGACGAGTCAACTTCCCAATAAAGAGGATAATTTGTTTTAAACAAAATTATTCTTTTTGATTTATTTATTTCAATTGAATTAGATTTTTTTCTGAGAAATTGTGGGATGTGGGCTTTTTTAAGTATCGGGAGTTTATAATAAACTAGGGGCTGAGCGCCCCTGGCGGCTGCCGCCGCCCAACCCCCTCAGAGGGGGGCTTCGCCCCCCTCAGCTATCGCGCGCGCGTCGGCCCGTCGGAGGGGCTGCGCCCCTCCTCTCGGGCCTTACATATAGCTTCGCGGAGGTAGTGTCCTTTTCACTCCTATATATAGTATACTATATTATATAGTATACAATATAGTATAGTATATAGTATAGTATATAGTATATATAGTATAGTATATAGAGTATAGTATATAGTATATGGTATATAGGTATAGGTATGGGTATAGGTAGGTAGTAGTAGTTTATTATTTGTGTATGGAGAGTGGGAAGCTATGGTAGGTTTTATAGTAGAAAGTACTTGGTAGTAGTTGCTATAATTTGGTATGTAGGTGGAGGTGTTTGGATGTACTTTGTATTATAAAGTATTGTGTTTTTCAACTGGAGCAAAGTAGGAGCAAAATTAGACATAACAACTGCAAGTTTTCCAAGATTTGTAACTTGCACAGTGGATAACTCAAACAAAAAGTAGTCAATTTAGATGTTTGAATATACCAAAAGATAGGTAATTCAACTGTCCACATTTTCCCAATGTAATGTACCTATCAATTTTTCAACCGTTTTTGCGTTATTCAACAATATTGGTAGACTATACACGAAAAAATGACATTTTTCAACTTTAAACGTTATTTTCATCTATTTAGTGCGAAAGAAACAAAGAATGAACCATATATTATTGGTATACACATCATCAACTATCATTATGCTGAATTTGAGCGAAATCCATTTCAAAAAATTTTTCGCGAAAAATCCAAGGGGTACCCCTGCGATTTTTTTCAACCGACCATTAAACGAATTTTTACTCCTCTCTCAATACAGATAAAAATCTGAAATTTTTAGGAAAGTTGTGTCTTACCATGATGTATTTTTGTGATTTTTTTTATTTCTCGGAAAAATCTGCAAGTGGTCCAAAAAAATCGGTTTTTGAAAGCTCAAAAATTGACCTTTAACTGTGATTTTCGGGGTCAAAATTAATGCGAATCAATTGTTTTATTATGCAGGAGTCTTCATTTGAACGCCTTACACACGTACATAGCAAAAAATTTGGTGAAAAAAATTTAAACAGAGCCAGAGAAATTATTTTCCGTAAATCGAGTTTTTCGCCGGCCGAATTCTCGAGCTCCGCTGGCATCGGTAATAGTGAAAAATTAAATTTTCGTTTTAAAGCGATTTTGAAAGCTATTCTTATAGGAAATTTAACGCTGAATCCGAATATGACGTCAAAACGTCGGAAATTGGTCGGCAACTATCAGTTTTTCCAGGTTTAATACACGCCATTCCTACGTTTTTCAACTTTGAAAATCCGTTGCAAATACTTACAGTACTGTTCAAATTTGATTATTTAATGATTCCTACAGGAAATTAGACGTAGAATTCGAATTTAAAGTGAAAAAAATCAAATTCGAACGATTAATAATATTTCTCGAATTTTTTTCGTTTTTCATACTTTTGAAGTTTCAACTTTGGGATTTTTTTTCATCACGTTCCCGAAACGGGACAGATTAGGTGCTGTGGAAGAAAATGTAGGAAATTTAACGTAGAATCCAGTAAAAATACGAAAATGGCTAGCGTATATGATAGCTTTCGAGGAATATTCCACTTTATGTCAAAAAACGTGTTTTGACTTTTCTTCAAACGTTAATAGCTCCGCGGGGACATAACATAAAAATATAATTAAATACACCAAATTGTAGGATTTTGATAGCTCTTTCTCGCCTCTGAGTAATATACCTATGTAAAAGTAGTCGGTTCAAAAGTTATATGCGAAAAACATGCAAAAAAACGCAAAAAATCGTGTCATAAAACTTTAAAGTGCAATAAAATTTGAACAGAGGCCTAATTAAAAAAAAGAAGATTTTTTCACACGATCAGTTTGTCTCAATTGAACGGCACTATGACCAAAATTTGATTACCTATTCCCAGTTTCTCAATCAATTGGATAACCAAGATTTTTTGACCTTGGCTTCGGGCCGCTCTAGCTCCGGCTAAAATCAACCTACGAACGAATTCTTGTACTTTTTCGTTTAAAGAATTTAACCATGAACAAAATGCGCTCATAAAATCTTTTCGCGTTGTGAGAATTTTTCGAGAAAATCGCGATCAACTGCGGAAAAACGTGGTTTCGAAAAAGCTCAAATTTTGACATTTTCCTAACTCTCGAAAAATCAAGGTCGAAAATCAAAAAAGTACGATTTAACGTACTTTTTATTTTCGATTTAATTGACGAATATAGTGTCAAAAATTTTTTATCGGTTCACAATTTTGCTCCACCCGTTGGAGTTTTTTTTGAGACTCGGCACCTATGTTTCGACTTTGAATCGCTGTTGCTCCGCGGAGGTGAGTCTAATCCGATCGATCCAAATGACGAAAATGTTTAGAATTTCCCGCACAACAGATCTGTAATGCACATGGTACGTACGAAAATCGATATTTAAGCCGCTACAGCGCCCGATAGAAAAAATTCCGCGATCGCGATTTTTCACCAAAAACACGTTTTTCGATACATTTCGAATTTTTTTTCAAAAACGAAGCAAAAAATCAAAATTCCAAGATTTTTTCAGCCGATGGCCTTAAATTCTAAGCATACCCTATTTTTTTCATCCAATTCCCTCCGGCCAGTTCCTCAATCAATCGTATACCTCTCCTCCTCCTCGTTGTGCAGTTTTATATATATAGACTAGGGGCTGAGCGCCCCTGGCGGCTGCCGCCGCCCAACCCCCTCAGAGGGGGGCTTCGCCCCCCTCAGCTATCGCGCACGGCCGGCCCGTCGGAGGGGCTGCGCCCCTCCTCTCGGGCCTTACATATAGTTTCGGTGGGGTTGTTGTCCTTATCACTCCTATATATAGTATACTATATAGTATATATAGTATAGTATATAGTATAGTATATAGCATATATAGTATAGTATATAGTATATGGTATATAGGTATAGGTATAGGTATGGGTATAGATATAGGTATGGGTTTAGTAGTTAATTATTTGTGTATGGAGAGTGGGAATCGATAGGTATTATTGTTAGTAGGTAGTACTTATAGTAGTTGCTATAATTTGGTATGTTGGTGGTGGAGTTCGAACGTACTTTGTATCATAAAATATTGGATTTTTCAACTGGAGCAAAGTAGGAGCAAAATTAGACATAACAACTGTAAGTTTTCCTTGATTTGTAACTTGCATGGTGGATAACTCAAACAAAAAGTAGTCAATTTAGATGTTTGAATATACCAAAAGATAGGTAATTTAACTGTCCACATTTTCCCAATGTAATGTACCTATCAATTTTTCAACCGTTTTTGCGTTATTCAGCAATATTAGTAGACTATACACGAAAAAATGACATTTTTCAACTTTAAACGTTCTTTTCATCTATTTAGTGCGAAAGATACAAAGAATGGACCATATATTATTGATATACACATCATCAACATTCATTATGCTGAATTTGAGCGAAATCTATTTCAAAAAATTTTTAGCAAAAAATCCAAGGGGTACCCCTGCGATTTTTTTCAACCGAACAGTAATCGAATTTTTACTCCTCTCTCAATACAGATAAAAATCTGAAATTTTTAGGAAAGTTGTGTCATACCATGATGTATTTTTGTGATTTTTTTTATTTCTCGGAAAAATCTGCAAGTGGTCCAAAAAAATCGGTTTTTGAAAGCTCAAAAATTGACCTTTAACTGTGATTTTCGGGGTCAAAATATTTGCGAATCAATTGTTTTATTATGCAGGAGTCTTCATTTGAACGCCCTACACACGTACATAGCAAAAAATTTGGTGAAAAAAATTTAAACAGAGCCAGAGAAATTATTTTCCGTAAATCGACTTTTTGCCGGCCGAAATTCCGAGCTCCGCTGGCATCGGTAATAGTGAAAAATTAAATTTTCGTTTTGAAGCGATTTTGAAAGTTATTCCTATAGGAAATTTAACGCTGAATCCGAATATCACGTCAAAACGGCGGAAATTTCACGACAACTTTGAGTTTTTCCAGGTTTAATACTACGCCACTCCTACGTCTTTCAACTTTGAAATTCCGTTGCAAATACTTACAGTACGGATTAAATTTGATTAATTAATGGTTCCTACAGGAAATTAGACGTAGAATTCGAATTTGAAGTGAAAACAATCAAAATCGGACGATTAATAATATTTCTCGAATTTTTTTCGTTTTTCATACTTTTGAAGTTTCAACTTTGGGATTTTTTTTCATCACGTTCCCGAAATGGGACAGATTAGGTGCTGTGGAAGAAAATGTAGGAAATTTAACGTAGAATCCAGTAAAAATACGAAAATGGCTAGCGTATATGATAGCTTTCGAGGAATATTCCACTTTATGTCAAAAAACGTGTTTTGACTTTTCTTCAAGCGTTAATAGCTCCGCGGGGACATAACATAAAAATATATTTAAATACACCAAATTGTAGGATTTCGATAGCTCTTTCTCGCCTCTGAGTAATATACCTATGTAAAAGTAGTCGGTTCAAAAGTTATATGCGAAAAACATGCAAAAAAACGCAAAAAATCGTGTCATAAAACTTTAAAGTGCAATAAAATTTGAACAGAGGCCTAATTAAAAAAAAGAAGATTTTTTCACACGATCAGTTTGTCTCAATTGAACGGCACTATGACCAAAATTTGATTACCTATTCCCAGTTTCTCAATCAATTGGATACCCAAGATTTTTTTACGTCCCCTTCGGGCCACTCTAGCTCGGCCTAAAATCAACCTACGAACGAATTCTTGTACTTTTTCGTTTAAAGAATTTATCCATGAACAAAATGCGCTCATAAAATCTTTTCGCGTTGTGAGAAATTTTCGAGAAAATCGCGATCGACTGCGGAAAAACGTGGTTGCGGAAAAGCTCAAAAACGTACATAAAGCTCCCCTGAGAAAAATCAAGGTCCTAAATCAAAATTTCAAGGGTTTTTCGCCGTATCATTTTCAAAATGCTAAACGAATATAGTGCCAAATTAATTTTTTTTTTCGAAATGCGGCGTCGAGTCGAGAGCGTTTTTTTGTATCGAATTTTTCAAGTTCCGACTTTGACTCGCTATAGCTTCGCGGAGGTGAGTCCGATCCGAACGATCCTATAGACGAAAATGTTGAGAATTTCCCGCACAACAGATCTGTAATGCACATGGTACGTACGAAAATCAATATTTAAGCCGCTACAGCTCCCGATAGAAAAAATTCCGCGATCTTAACATTTCGCAAAAACGACGTTTTTCGATACATTTCGAATTTTTTTTCAAAAACCAAGTCAAAAATCGAAAATCGGCGATTTTTTCAGCCGATGGCCTTAAATTTTAAACACCCCCTATTTTTTTCATTCAAATCCTTCCAGCCATCTCTTCAATCAATCGTATACCTTCTCCTCCTCCTCGCTGTGTAGTTTTATATATATAGATGTATATCTTCAAAGCTGTTAATCGTATTTTTTAATTTTAAATTTTTCATTATATGCAAATCCCTTTTTTGTCATGATTGCCTGCTGCTATAGCAGCTCCTACACCACTTTCTGCTTTAGTTCATTCTTATACATTGGTTACAGCTGGTGTTTATTTACTTATTCATTTTAGACCTCATCTAGTTTAGGTATTTAAAATTTTTATTTTTATTATAATTTTTTTTTTTAGTTCTGAACAGACCCTGTACTCGAATTTCCCTTCGGTCTATTCTTCTTTTTCAAACGTGCAATTTTCGTCCTTTTCTGAACAACCCAAAAGCTTTTCATTTTCTGAGTCGCAGCTTCATTCAAAACGAGATTGCATCTCGAAGAAGGGGCACGGAGAAATAAACAGTATTTCCCCTTATACTCCGACGTGCCGAGGCATCTGCTTCCAACTGTCCGCCTACCGTGTGTGGCCGGATGAATGAACGCTCGTTAGCACTATCTGATACGGAATACTCTTCCATTTCGTCGACTACTCGTCGCGATAAGATTTATCGGCACCTGCCAGCTAATGATGTCTCAGTGGATTAACAGTCGGACCTCGTAGCTGCGTCGATTGAGATGGAGTATTTGATAACCGGACTCGACGATGTTTGAATATAACGTGTCATTAATTTAGTCCGTCGAACGATCGATACTCGCGGTTAGAGAGACAATTTTCGAACGCGTCTTTGGCCAATGGAAAGAATTGAAATTAACTTCGATTATGTCGAATATTTTCGGTGTCGTTAATTTTTCTTAAAAAGGTTGAATATTAAGCGAAAGGTATTTTTGAATTTTAAAACAATTCTCTCTTCACAATCGATGTATCTTCGCATACTTTTTTATTAAATTGATTGTATTTTAAATATTTTTCATTCGTGTACAAGGGCGCTCCGAATGTTGTGACAATTTTTTATTTATTTTGTGAATACATTACAGATATTTTGATTGGGATATTTTGGATCTTAGAACAACAATTCTGGTTTATTATTAATAATAAACCACTTTCATTGCCCAAGAAACAAATTCTCAACCTCCATCAAAATTTGATATTTCAATCTTAACATGACAATGGTCCAATTCATTAGCCAAATAGAAACTAGAGGTTTTTTGGGGTTTTGAAGAAGGAGAAATTCTTAGTTTCCAAGGCTTTTAAGACGAAGGTGTGTTGGGTATTAATTTATATAGATTTTCAGACGCTTAATCAAAAGAGACCATAGCGAGGTCGATAATTCTAATGGTTCTCGAGTTATTATAGTCTTCGTGTGACATTTTCGAGATTCGAAGAGATTTATCAAGGTTTGTAACTCAAGAGTTGTTGAAGCTTTAAAAATCTTTGTATACTCGTTGGAATGCTCGTCTATCACTTCCTTAAGCTGTTTCATCGGGCAAATTATTTACTTCTAAATTAGGTAATTGTGAAAAATAAAAATATTTTCGATAACGACATCGGCTAAGGTATTTTCCCTTATATCAATCACCAATCTATTATTTGGTGCTAACAAACATTTTCATGGGGTGGGATAGTAACTATTAGGAGTGGATGGTCGCCTTAAATTAGCAAGCAAAGAAATGATAAACCACTATATAATCATTTGCAGCGTTTTTTCCTACGAGCTCGAAAGTGAAAGTAGCTACTGTGACAACAGCTTGAACATGGAGTTCCCGATTGCCAGCTTGTCTAAATATTCAGCTCATTAGTAGCTTTTCTCCATGTAAAAAACAGCAGAAGCATTTTTCACATCCTCTTTATCTTACTTGACGATAACCGCGTAAAAACAATTTTCCCCTCGTGCTTTTCAACTAGCCATTGTGATAATACTGGATGCCATAAGATCGAGAGATTATGAGGGGATGAAGATTGCCGAACGCTCATCCGCATCGAAACCGTGGGAGTTACACGGTTATTACAAGCTCCTAATAGGCACCTCGGGCATTAATACGAAGGGTCGGGTAAACATTTCTGATATCGGAGGCGGAAGCATCGTTGGAAAACACGACAGACGAGAAAAGAGATTTCTGATGCTAGCGACGGCCTTCGCAAACTTCTGCTATGGGAAGGGAGTTGTCTGAATCAATTTAGCGCCTTTCGCCGGCTGTGTCGGCCGACCCGACGGCAGCTTCGAATTCGAACGGAACCCCGGCGTTTCGCTGAAGTATCTGATTCATTAGAACCGGAGAAGCTCCCGAAGTTGGCGGAGTTACAGGGCCCGAAGTAATTAACTCTAATCCAAAGGGTAGGGATGCCATATCGCATTTTATCGAGAAAAGCCTTATCTTCATCCCTTCATCTTCAGTTTTCTGATGAACTTCGGATCAGAGCTTTCGACGCTTCCACCTCGAAACTTGACAATCAATAGAATGTTCGGCTGTCTTAATCTTGTTTCTCGAGCGCGAGTTTCAAATAAGCGATCATTGTCCGGCGGAATTCAGCGAGGCAATAAATAATTTGGCCTTCATTCGAACAGGTGAGTACATTTTTGCTGCGACTGGAATAAATATGTCTGTCATATGAGCGAAGAAAATTCGTTGATGGGATTGGCCGCCTCCCCTCTCCATCCAGAAACTTCAATTCTCGCACTGAATCAGTTGGTGCAATCTTTCTATCTACCTGAAGCAAGCTTTTTTCCGTTATCTCGAGCACGTTTGCATTTTGCGTAATAATTAAGAGTAGAGAAAATTATGCAAATTAAATTTTCTGCACTAAAGGTCCTTTGAAGATATCAACCCATGAGCGCCGCTGCTCGCTCTGCCACCACTATTATCTTCATGTTCCTTGGCCCATTTTCTTCTGTCCGATGACTCAGCTCTGTTGGGCATAAAACTGTTTTTGTTGAAAAATGTGGGAAATCGACACCTCTTCTTTTGCTTTTCCTTTCACTTTCTTTCACCCTCTAGAAGCTGTACATGCCTTACCTAATTTTTCTACCTACCTGAAAGTTGGGACCAAGTAATTTTCGCCAATATCTCAAGAACTGTCGCATTAATGATCAAGAACGGTGGGAAAGGGAAATGCTGCTAATTAAATGAAACATGTAACATTCTGAAGGTTTTTCCTAACTGTCATGGTTTCAAAGAAACCGCTGCTCGCTCTGCGACCACTTCTGTCATCAAGGCAGTTTTCGTTGTCCGATGAACGCAGTGCTCTGTTGGACATAAAATGGTTTTATTTTAACAAATTTTCAAGTCGACACCTCCTTCAGCATTCCCCTTCGCCCCTTCCCCTCCTCTTTACAACTGGTCAGACGCATAATCGCTACTTTACCGCACCCAGGATTGATTTTCAATTTTATGCAAATAACAGTTTGGCTTTGGGCTCTATCATCTGTTTTCACTTTCAAGCTGCCTGCATTTCCCCTAGTTGCATAGCAGATTCGAATTATTCCTTCGATTCTCGAAGCGAATCAACGTCACTGAACAATTATCATCTTAACGCTCTATGGCGATCCAATTTCCGTCCATGGCGTCACTTGTGAACGACTCGCGAATAATTTAGACCAACTCCCTGGCTAAACTGTCCCATCAATTGAAGCGTTGAAAGCATTATCTTTGAAGATCGATTCTCATTAGGCCAAATAATGGACGTCCGACGGAGCGCACCTATCGGTGGCGCTCAATTCCAATGAAAGCCAGCGGAGCATCGAAATCCGATATCACTCAGGCAAAATCGTGTCGCTCGTGCTTTCGACGTACTCGGCAGCTCGAAATTTTGTCCGAAAATCCTTTGATCGATCATCGGCACGGAGAATCGCAACGGTTAATATTCCTTTGTCAATAAGCTCGAAATAACCGGTGAAAATACGCGTAGACGAGCGAATTTAATTGGCGCAAGTTGTCGCTGGACAGTACTCCCCTTCCCATGATGAAAGTGAATACGGTTGGTCCAGAAAACTACCGGGGTTAAGGATATTTAGGATCGTTTTTATCTTCATAGAAACTAAACGTCAATAAATTATAAACCCTTTTCCTGGCCAAAATTCAAAATTTTAGAAATTTTTCTATTTTCCATTGGTTATTTCTTGATTTAGACACTTAAACAACAGCTCCCAGTATCTTTCGAGGTACTAATGACTTTCATTGCTGTTTACGGTAAAATTTCACCATTCCAGGATTAGGATTGATCAATGGCGAACTCAATTTCAATTGCAATCATCAGTTCATCAATTAGTTGGCGCTGTCAATCAATAGCAAATTGTATTTCAATGCACAAATTAATTTCAATACTTTATTGTGTCATTTATATTTATCTTAAAATCACTACCAACGCTTTTATCAATCAACTATTTTTCAGTCAACCATTTATTCATCTCTCGATTTCCATGCTGATTCCTTAGCTTCTAAATTATTGTCAACGCTCGTTAGAAAAAAATTTAATGACTAGAAAAAAATATCTCTGGCGGATTTCAACATTTGTATTGAGTTGAAAATCCAAATTATAAAAAATTAATTATTCCTAATTTTTTCTTTCTGTTTTAAGCGATGGCGATTTTAGAAAGACAGTTCGCAAAAGAGTGAATGCATTTTCGGAATATGAAGAGAACCTAATAACCTTTATTTTCCATAACTATTCGCTATATCGAAACTATGAATTTCTCTGAAGCAATCGAGAATTAATTTTATTACAAGAAATATCCAGAATTCTAATTCTTCCCAATTCTCTCTTTTTCGATTCGAATTTGAATTACTTGCGGAATGCTTCAATGAGCTCTCTTTGTACTCAGAGGGGTTCGAAGAGCTCGAAAATGGAGCTGGGAGCTCAACTAATGAACGGTTCTTCTAATCTCCTTTATCCCGTTTCTTTAATCCTCGTTTCTGCTCGGATGTAAATAGTCATAGTTTGCCTTTGACGACACGCAATTAAGCATCTTTACATCTTAGTGCCTTCGGATCGAGCGATGAGTCATTTTCTCCCGACGAGTTAGTCGTTTCTCTCGGATTATTTGAAATTGGATTTTATTCTTTACAATAACATTTTCAAATAAAATATTTCACCTTCAATGTCTGCATTCAATGTAATTTGATTTCAACGTGTTCGAGTTTTTATTCCGTCGTAGTCAAAGTGGAATTTGAATAATTTAAAAATCAACCGCTCACTGGCTTTCTATAATATCGCTCCAAATTTCACCTAAGCTGCGTTCGAAATACATCAATATTCTCGAAAACGGTTTTATTTAGCGTGATATTTATGAGGATAGAAAATAATTCAAATTAAATTTTCTACTTTAAAAGTCTCTGATGGTTTCTCTTAACTGCCATGCTTCTGGAGACGTAGGCTCTGGAGTAACGCTGCTCGCTCTGCCACCACTAATATCGTCAGGACTATTCCTTGGCCAATTTCGTCTTCCCATCAACCCAGTGATCTGTTGGACATTAAGGTTATTGCATTTAGTTAAAAAATTCAACTTCCTCTGTCTTCCCCTATCGCTGCAAATTCAAGTTGGAAGTACGGGGAAAAAATAATGGCTGACAAGCTCTTCGGGGTTTTTGATAAGGTCATTCGAATCGTCGGTAAATCGTATACTAATCGTCTCGCGTGATACGTTCGATTATCATGAAAGACAGCTAAGGGAATGCTTGTGAATAAAAAAACACGCTTCCAAAACGCTCTTGTTATCTTTTCGCGGTAGTATTTTGAGAATTCGCGAATTGACATTTTCGATAGCCCGGTTCATATAAAAAGATGAGATATGCCCTTGAAAAATTCAGTGAGTTCAACCCGTCGGATGTGGTGCTGTAAGAAAACTAGTCCTTATTATTATTATTTTTTTTTTTAAACTATAATTGATTTCCACATTCGAGAAAATCATTCGACGCTGAAATTCACATTCTTTCGTTCTGAATTCGATAAAAGTTCTTCAATTGGAAAAAAATCGAACCTTGCTCGCCAATATCGAGTACAATCCTCGATCGGCGTTTTCCCTTGACTGCTAAACGGGAGGTTTGGGCCGGAAAGTTTACTAGTTCGGTTAATTAAGGTACCTTTGCCTACAGAAGTTGCGGCGAAGGAGTTAACGTACGTCCGATCGGGCGGAATAAGTTGCTCAACTGCTGTTGACATTACAATTCTCGGCAAGGCCCAATTCGACGTTCTGTTAGCTTCCAGTTAACTATAGTCGTTTCACTCTTCGAGCTTCGAATGTTTGTTGTGCGATCCCGTTTCAGTCGTTGGAGTGTTTAACGTTGAATTCGTCGATGATAGTTGGCCGACATTTTAAACCGTGGGAGGAAAAGAATTTTCAACGCGCGATTTCTTCTAGGTAGTTTACTTGGATTGGCCATACACGCAAGTTGTATCTGCTAAACACTCGGCCACCACGAGATTCTCTCGGATTTTCCCTGATCATCTAGAAGCATTACAACGAATTACAAATGATTGAACGCGCGTTTTCACATACTGCACGGCGTGCCTCAATTTGTCGAAGGAAAACAAAAAACGTTTCCGTTCCCCATTTTCTCGCAGACTCAAATCAGTCCGGCATCGCAAAG